>JAVQJF010123100.1:0-30373 GCA_036023855.1 Gadopsis marmoratus | reverse complement strand
AGCCACGCAACTGCTCCCCCCCACCCCCCCCCCCCGCCCCCCCGCCCCCCCCCCCCCGTGTGGCCCGCCGGGGGGGGGGGGGGGGGGAACCACAGCACTGTCCAGCTCGGTCCTGGCTCCCCACCGCGCAAAGACGCACAGCCGATGCCCGGAGAATGACTCTCCTCTCCGCGTGCAGCCTAGTCTCCTCTCCTGCTGATCTCTCCTGGTCTCTCTCCTGGGTTCGCTCCCTTTTCATTCAGCGCTGTCAGAAGTGGAATCCGGCCAGTGTGAGGGGTTACAATAGGCAGCCCCCAAAATTGTCAAAGGGAGGAAAAGAATAACAGTGGAGAAGCAGAAAGGTCCTGGTTGAGCTAACATAAGTTTCCCCCCCCCCCACTGTCAGTCTCTCCGTGCGCCACCGATCTCGGCTCCTCCGCTGATGCAAATGCAGAGGGTTTGAGTCCCTGCCAGCCCCACACACGCCCCTTTACGAGGGATGGTGTGCGTGCGTGTGTGTGTGTGTGTGTGTGTGTGTGGAGGGGGGGTCTTTGCAATCGAGATGCAGATTTCACCCACCCGCCTCTCTCCTTCTGCCAGCCTTTATTGGACGCATCAGGAAATGACATTAATGCGCAAACCCGATGGCGTCTCTGCGCTAGTAAGTCATCTTGAATGAGATCCACTTTTTTACTTTGGATCACTCGGAGAAAACCTTTCCTTGCTCTCCCTGCCCCCTGAACCTCTCTAAGTCTTGTAAGGGTGAAACACGAACACCACAGTCAATCTGTGACTCTCTTGGAGTATTTTAGGATTATTGAAGTGATATAAACCCAATGATTAAGGACACTATTGAGCACCACACACTACAAGTTTCTATAGAAATATCATAAGAACATCACACATGTAACATATGGGTCGATGTCCTGTTTTCTGGGAGCCTATAGGGACCCAAGGGACTCACTCAGTGCGCAGTGTTGTTTCCGTGAACAAAGAAGCTGTTCTGTGTGTGTGTGTGTGTGTGCGTGTGTGACAATCTGCCTGTGTGTCACACACTTCAGCCTTTACCATAAATACACACAGACTCTTGAATGAGCATATGTCATTCAGACCATGATCTCATCATCGGTGACATTATAGGCGTGGAATGTGACACCAACAAGGGGTTGTCAAGTCACCTAACCCATGTAAAATCAAATATATAATAATTAATAACACCAAAGAGGGACTTTTATTTTATTCATTAAAACAGAACTGATTGCAATCAAACGAAAATGTTCTGGACGTTATGGTGTGTATGAACTGTTGAATGAGCACCAGAGGGGAAGGATTCTGGCGATCTAACAGTCCTCTTTTGGAGTCCTCAGTGTTTTAACTGTGAATTACCCTCTGAATGAGTTAATTCACAAACTCTTATATGAGAATATGTATTCCAGGAATTGCCATGATAGATTTTTTGCTGTTAGATATGACTGATTATATAACTGCCCAGCCCCTTGGAGCTAACAGGCAAAACGTCTGGTCAAAACATCCATTAATATTTTCTCTCACTGTGCAGCTCTCCAGTATAAGGGGACCTGAAACTAAAACCGAATTCAGTACACTTCTCGTATAGCTGAAAGTTGCCTGACCCTGCTTCTCTCACTGCTGTTGGGCCTTAAGGGTTAAGCCTGGCACACATGCTGCTTGAGTTCTCTGCTGTTTTAGCTCAATTGACTACAATAACTGGAGGCTTCCAGCTGCAAGTCTCTGTGGTTAGGAGCACGTCTGACCTGTAGGGGGCGTCAGAGCTGGTGTGCAGCTCAGACAGAGCCACCCATTGCTCCCCAAGCTCACCTTACTGTTATTCCTTTGAGATTGAACAGCTGGCTTTACAAACAAGTGCGCTGATTAAAGGTTTTCGCAGACGTAATCACTATGTTCAGTGTACATTCAGTCAGGCTTCCCATGTATCAGCATTAACGGCATTCTCTCATTCTTCTTTGAAAGAATAATTTTCATTGACTGTGCATTCTTAATCTGCTTGTTCTAAGAAATAACTAGAAAATCACTGTGTTGCCCTACAAGTAATGCAAGCAGCACTGTGCCAATTCAGGAGGTTGACATGCTTTATGCACATAGTGTATTGAGATGTCCCCTTTTTGAAAAGTTTTTGTGACACAATAGAGTGAGATAAGCTTACAATCCCTGCACATTATTATTTTTTTTTATTCCTAGAGAGAGAGAGGGAGACAGAGGATCGAGTGCCTTTATTCCCATCCGAGCCTTGGTAATTCTCTGTCTTGCTGATAACACAAATGTTAAAATGGTGCCGGGCATCTCTATCAAAGGCAGCACTAACTAGCCTTTCATGTCATCAGGATAACAGAGGAACAATGGCTTAGAGTCATTTCACAAGGGTGCCTGCTTGTGCCATATCTAAAATGAGGGGGGGTTGGGGATTGTAGGGGAACAATAAAAGAGCCATTTAAGGATTTGCTTCTTCACATACTGTATATCCGCACTAATCTTTAGTACAGCCCTGATGAATAATTAGCTCCAGTACAAAAGCAGGCATTTTATGGCTCCTGTGAGCAGTAGACTTGATTTCATTAGCCTGGCCTTTATTCACCAAAGTGAGTGAGTCAGAGTGAAATATACGAGTTCAAACCATTTGGCACAAAGTCAGTGAGAGCATTCCACCTCAGTTTCTGATTGAAAAGTCTGTCTTTGGAGTCATCTGCCAAGAATGTGGGCATGATTTAACACTTTTGTGCTATTTTGTGTTAGAGGTTACAGGCAGGTTTAGAAATGAAAGGAAAAACCCTGAACATATGGTTCTGTACAGGGTGCGAGGTCTCACTGAATGGTTTCATGACTGATTCATATGTTATAGCCTAAGTCACAACTCCATATCTTGAGACAAGAGTGTCAGTATTGGACAACTATGCTAAACCCTGGATTATGTTCAATATTGCATTTCTTTCATCCAATTCCAACGTTTTTAAAACTCTCGCTTTCAACTATATTTGCGCATGGCAGATGCGGTATGGTTCAGATTAAGGAAAGATCAAGCATATGACAAATAAAATATGGTTGAGGTATGGCAAATAAAGACTTTTATACTTTCTACCTTGCTACAGAAAGGGGACGCTCCTTCCTGCATTGGATCTGAACGTTGGCACTGGACGTAAACAGTGATATACAGAATTGTCCAATATGGCCATAATTCTAAGTATACTGGGCTGTATTGAGACATTTTATGTTGAGTTTGTTCTTCACCTGTATGTAAAAACTACCATTAGAATCTTTGGGGATATCAAGAGGGGACTGCAATTACGTTGTTCTCATCACAAATGTTTGATCTATCAGTTTGATCTATGATCTTTGAGCTATCGTTAAGATTTAATGAGACCTTTTGGCATCCCTGGAACACTTCCCTCTAAGGCTGTTTTCAAACCTGTGATCTTTAGTCTGGTTGAATCGAACGCTGCTTCGCTTTCCCTCTCAGTATGATTCTTTTGGGATGAATTCTCTAGCAGTTCATTTGTGGTAGGAACGTGATCCGACCTACAAGGCAGACTCTGCAAGTCTGAGCTAAACAGCTTCTGTAGCCATGAGCGAAATCAACAGTTGCTAGTAGCAAGCAGAAAAATTAATCATGGTCTGATCAGGACTAGCAACCAAACTTACATTGCCTTCTTTATATTTGGGCAGATAGAACCATCTTAAGGACCTTCTTCATTGTGTTTACTTTCTTGCTTCTTCCCCAGATGGCTTTAACCCATGAGCAAAGTGAACGTTCTCATGTGGCTTTTAGTGAAGCATCTTAGCTTGCTTGATTTGTTTTCTGCATGAAAAGAAACCAAACCAAGGGGAAAATACAACACGCTTACCATTTCATCCACTGATTTGGACCAGAGAAAAGAATCTATAAGTTTGAAACCACTGCTCTAAAGCTATAATAGCTGTAGGCCATTGACTATCCTAGTTACCCTTACATGCTTGTAGTTGTACAGTTTAGTGGTGAGGAGAATGAAACCAGCTAGAAGTCCCGGGAGAATAAACGGGCCACCCATTCAGAGATTTCGTCCATTTTCCGATTGCAGCTGCACAACAAAGCCTGAAATTTTCAGCCCTGCTGCCCCAAATGACTGGGTGCAGGATGCCAGTCCTGATGTCATATCATCCAATGTATGTTGTACTGATCTCAGACAGACACTGGCTCTTGCTTGCTGCTGTCATATGGACCCCTTAATCCCTTGGATTTATGCAGTAAAAACCCCAGCCTTTGATATGAGTTACACCATATCCATGGTGCCAATATTTTCTCTGTAAAAACAAGTACTCTGACTGTCACAGAGTGCAATATTTAAATGCATGTTCCCATTCCACTGCACACCTATTAATTTTGTATTCATAGTAGATTAAAGGGGCAGACCATGAACTTTTTAAAATACCTTGTTAACTACTAATCATACTGCATTCCAGGATCTTCTCCACGAGACCTGCAGTAAGAGACCGCTACAGGCTGAAAGGTTATTGTGCACATGAATAGGGGCTATATACAGTAGCTATCACAGTAGAGAGGTGGCTGTACTTGTTTCACAATATCTGCAGCTGTTGATAATTACCACCAGCCAAAGAATGTTTCACACACTCACTTGAACAGGCAAGCTGGCACAAACGCAACACCTTCCAACTCTGTCAATGTGTGGTAATCTGGGCTTTTTTTTGTTCGCAGGAATGTGGAATGTGCATGTTTGTGTGAGACAGGAGGTGGGGAAGAAGGGGAAAGAGGGAGGTGAATGGATTTGAAAACAAAGCGCAGAGAGACAAACAGGAGCCGAAGTGAGCTGGCTCTCTCATAGTCACTTCCTGAGGCTCTGGGTGCAGACATGGGAAACAGAGGAGACCCTGAAATACCCCTGCACCGCTGATTCTTGAGAGGCAGCGTGGTGGTGGTGGTGGTGGAAAGGTGCTCAGTCAGATCAAGGTCTGGAGTAATTGCTACAAAGGCAGCGTTCCTCCTCCGAGCGGTTTGGGCGAGGTGAAACTAAGTGTGAATGGAATTAGCAGAGGGCTGAATAAAGCGCTTCTGAAGTTTAGAGACATTATGGTAATATGGAAAGAACAAACCTGAAATGTTTTCAGGGATATTCCTCATTCAAAGGGAGGCACACACAGAGGAAAGAGGAGCAAGAGGAGGAGGGCGGGGCAGAAGAAATAGAACAATAACATAAAGAAATTGCTTCATTAGAAGTAGAAACATTTACAGTGACATTTAGTGAAGCGGGGATGTATGAATAAATATGCATAATGTTGCCGGGAAACATGGAGAGCTTCTCAGGGGTAGAAGGAGGGTGAGAGTGATGGCTCCTGAATTAATGATGAGGGAGCCTACTGTCTGTCTCTGGGTGTGCATGTGGGTCTGTATGAGTGTCTGCACATGTGACAGCATTTAACTGCAAATGGGCGTGGATGTGTGTGTGAACTTAGGGCACACACACACACACACACACACGCATCCAGCTCACTCTTACACCACCCCAATTTCACATCATCACTGATGGAAATTACCCAATCCTCGATACCTAATCAAGCGAACATTTTTTGGAGACACAGATTCGCGATTGTCTCTGATGCTTAATTACATTTCTGGAAAGCCAGGGAGCAAACCGCTGGGCAAATTCTAATTGGTGTAGAAAATGATTTTTTTTTTCTTTTTCTGATAGGTTAGTGTTCAATTCTTCACTTGTTTTTCTATTTTCTTCCTCCAGTTTGAAGGCTGAGATGATGAATATTGTGCTGCTCATCATCAAACGCACAGGGAGAAACCCCAGAGATCAGGGCAATGGATTGGGGGGAGGTGAAGAGCAGGAGGGAGCTGTCAGGGAGAAATGCTATGTAGGTCAATGAAGAATTGCACTAGGATATTGCCTCCTCAGCTCACAGCCCGGGAAGCTGATTTGATTTCCGGTGAATTCATCCGATTTGAATTATGAGAGATTACCCTCCCTAAAATCACCTTGGTGACTGCCGTAGAAATCCTGTGCTCTCAGGGGGATCTATACATAGAGATCTATACAATATATTTACTTAAATTCTACCCAAGTTCTTCAAAGAAGCCTTAGTCATACAGTTTCTATATTGTGAATGCGTGTCCTTCAGATATAAGCTGGCATGCAGTGGGGAGGTATCCTGAATTCACCCCCAACACAGGACATAAGCTCCTACTGTGTATGTATTAAATAACAATTCATAGCAAGAACAATCCTGTTGACAGACAGGAATGGTGATCCTCCAAAAAACTCAAAATATGATGTTGAGTTCTTTCTGCAGTATCTGTGCAAGGCAACTAATGTATGGTCAAGATTAGGATACCAGGATAGGATAAAAAAAACCCCCACAATCTCATGAATTTCCTATTACATGCCCAGCCCCACCCTACATCTTTTCTCGACGGTTCTCTACATCAGTGGTACCCGTGATAGGGTGCTGGGTGGCCCACCGACCATTTTCTAATTCGCAATGAGTACCAATTAGAAAATGTTCAATAATGTCCCTTGGCTGTTAAAGTTGCATATTAGCCTATCAGCGATCTGTGCACTGCAGGTGGTGACACTTGTACACGTACGCCTGAGCTGCACAGGAGACGTTTGCCTTCAGGGCTGTCTGCCTGGTAGAAAATCCTTAGGGCAAACCTCTCCCATGTCAC
Source organism: Gadopsis marmoratus (assembly GCA_036023855.1). NCBI lineage: Eukaryota > Metazoa > Chordata > Actinopteri > Centrarchiformes > Percichthyidae > Gadopsis > Gadopsis marmoratus. The sequence goes on along the minus strand of JAVQJF010123100.1, from coordinate 23,697 downwards.
TGTGCTGCTGCGACTGGATTTGCCTCTCGACAAAGACGAGTGAGTACAGTAAACGTCGAGAGGTCGAGAGTGAATACAGGCAATTCAATGAAAACAGCACTGATGAATTTGCCTATATTTTGCTGTGTCATACCAAACCTCTGTGTTCCATTTGCCAAATGACAAGTGCTGTATGCAGGTTGCTAATATCAGGTGACATCACAGGTTAGCCTCAGTGCAACATTCCTTTCTGGCATCTGATAAATATTACACATTTTTGTTTATTAACTGGCCCCTGGTCTCCTGTCATTTTGAAAAAGTAGCCCCCAAGCAAATTGAGGTGAGTATCCATGCCCTACATAAATGACACACTACCTCTGGATTTTGATGTCTTCAATAATCGTCCAATACAAACGTAATTCCTAAAGATGCTGAACTGGTAAGAGGTCATTTTGAATTGTGTGGCAACATAAACTCTTGTCCAAGTCAAAATATGTCCAGAAGAACCATGGCTGAGTCTACCTGGGAGTGCACATCAGAAGTGAGATGAGAGTAGTGATTGAGTGCCTATTGTGAAACCAGAAAGCTCACAATGAAACTGGAGACCTTGACAGATGAACTGCGGGATGTTTGTGTGATTTAAACAGTATTCTGTGGCTTCACTAAGGACACCAAAAATGAGGAGAGGGGTCCCGTGACGCATATCACTTGCGTGTGTCTTGCAGTCTGTGTGGATTGTTACATCCGATAAAACAGAAATGTATCTGTTCTCTTTTTATACATTCATTCAAGGGAGATTGAATAATTGTGACAACAGGTGGGCGAAGATGAGCATCATTCAACAGCTGCTTTGCTCAAAACATCCCCAAGAGCAACAGAAAACAATAAGTCAGACACAGTGAATACACAGTAAGTAAACAACAGTTATCAGCCCAAAATGTCACCCATTTAATATTATGTATGCAAAAAGGTATTTGTGAATTATTCTCTTTGAATTGCTTTTATTGTCTTCGGCTTTGAACTCAGATGAACGATGTGCTTCTCAGTAAGTGTTGATGGACCGATCAGAAATCCACAGCAGCTTAATGCTTGCAATGAAATTGATAATAGTGGTTGTAGTTTGCCTTCTGATGGTCAAATAAAAAGCACTGAAATGAAATAAAGCCCCTCCCTGCCTTCCATGCTTTGTTCAGTTAGTAATTTCCACAACAGGTGGTAAACCTAGTTGTCCCTCTGGCCCTCCAACATCGCAGGGGGGGTTAAAGACACACACAGCCGGGTTGGAAATGGAGCCTGAAACAGCAGCACAGTGAGCACAAAGCCCAGTGTCCTAGTAATTAAGAAGAGGAAATCCCAACAATGGCGGCATGGCCTGTGATGGTAAAGATTAGCTGAAACAGTGAGATGGGCTGCTGAGGAACATGAGACGCTATCCTTTGTACATGGTGTGTGTTGCTCAAGGGGTGGGAGGTGCCTTATCAGTCTAACTGTGTGAGCTTGTGTGAGTGGACACGGAGCACTTATACAACATGTGAGCTGGCATGCTGGTATAAATATTTTATACTTCATGTGGCTATTTTAACATCGTGGTGTGTGTCTTTTGCATTTCGGTGTTTGTCACATGATCTGACTGTTGTCATGAAGCTGCTGCTGGGAAAACACTGTATCATGTGAAAGGCCTGCTGACCCATAGTCATGGATTATTTACAGAAGACTGACAGGATGTGAACTAAGAGGATGGGCTACTGAGATGAGAGAGTGAAAAACAGCTGATGTTTGATTCAGAATGAACAGACAGGAAGAAGTAGTGGCACTACGATACTGCACTCACACATGCACACACACACACACACACACATCACAAGACTGCATTTCCCACAGGGCCAACGGTCACAATCCTTTTCCTCATAAAGCAGAACAACTGTGCAGACTTTACCCATCAAACGTATTTGCGTTGCAAGAAGATCGTGTGACACAAACATACTCACAGCCATGTTAAATGCATCCTTCAAAGTTGCACAAGTACTTCTAATCTAACACAAAGGTTCAAAATTGAAATGCCACAAAAATGCAATCAGAGTAAAGGATTCACCTGTCAATGAGACTGAAATTCCTCCAGAAGCAACATTTCACATGCTGCTCAGGATATATCACCATCCTCGGGCTGTGCATGGGCAAGACATCTTGAAATAATTTTATTCCAAATGAATCTAACAAGGAAACTCACCTGTGGGCTGTGATATATTTGTGTCTTTAAAATGACTGTCTTCTGTAGGTCTTCTTGGGTTCAGAGTTGCAGTTTTTATTTTCAGTGCCACCCAGGAAGTCAAAATGACTCATCCCAATGGCAGCGTAAATCCAACATGCCTGATTGCCAGACCTGATGATGACTGATGCGCCAGAATCGGCCCCAGTGCAGTTGTCTGATTTTGGGTGCCAACACTGGCCCAAAGCTGGGAGTCGATACTAAATAAGCTCTCTTCACATTGCCAAAGAGCAGTGGTGAAAGAAGAATTCAGATCTTTTACATAAGTACTATCAAAACAACAATGTAAAAATGCTCCATTACAAGTACAATAGCGTGAAAAATCCCATTTAGGTATTCAAAGTAAAATGTTCCTAAAATGTCATCCCTGTGATGAAACTAGTACTTATTAGATTGTTATTATTAGAGTGAATACTGATGCAGCAATGTGTAAGCAGCATTTTAGTGTTGCAGCTCCTTGAGGTGGAGCTACATCTAGCCCTCCAAAGGATCACAAGATAAATCAGGAGATCATTGATGGGAGAGGAAAGAAGAGCATAAAGCAACCATGTGAGAAGTTTAAAGTCTAAATGCCTGTTTGGTGGAACGGCTATTAACTTATAGACATCTGAAATATGTCAGGGGGCCCCAAATACACATTGCTTCCTTTGAAAGTCGTCACAAGCCAAAAAGGTTGGAAACCACTGGTTTAATCTTTAACAATGGGTTGTATTCTATGAGCTTATAATATTTTCCTTTATGTAAAATCTTAATCTGAAGAGTAACTATAACTGTCAGTTAAATGTAGTGGAGTAAAAATTGCAATATTTCCCTTTGAGATGTAATAGAGTAGAAGTATAAAGTAAAAGTACAAGTACCTCAAAATTGTACTTAAATACAGTGCTTGTGAAAACTTTCCACCACTTGCGGAGGCAGAATATTCACAATTCAAGCTATATCTGTCACATGCAAATTTTTAATTGTCTGACAGGGCAGATATTGGAGGATGTTTCAAGTACAACTTCAATGACACAAATGCAAATGTGGGCAGGGTATCTGAATTATCATGACTAAGCACCAACTTAACTTGTCAAGGCATTATTAGATGACTGTTTGTATATTACTCGATGCTGAATTATAGTGACCCCCCCCGTTAAACTTTCTCAGAGAATAATATATTACAATTCTTCATTTTCATTCACTCAATACTCAAAAAAGATCTTGAATGTCCCAACTTTGTCATTGACTCTTTCATACGTGTCTGTAAAATCAGACACAGACCCCAGACCCCTCTCTCTCACACACACACACACACACACACACAACACACACACCCTCTCTCACCACATTTTATTACTCAGTTCCTGATGCATGCGTGTAGTAGATAGTAGATTAACCAGGGTAGAATGTGTGCGTAACCTTGACTGTAAAGAATGATAACAGAGCAGCCACTCAGCTCCAAAGATGGCGGCAAAGCTCAAACATCAGCAGGGGTGTCAGATAAAGGAGAGGCGTCCAGCAGCAGCAGCAGGTCACCGTCCGGATCAAGCGGTACGTTTTTTATTTAATATTTTGAACACTCCTGCGCATAACAGTACAGCTCTTTCATTTTAAAACAGTTATATTGTACAGATTTTATTATATTTTCTGTCCGTTTTTATATTTATGCCCTACTGTGTAATGAAATAATGGACAACGCAGTGTTTTCTTTGAGATGCTAATGGTCTATGACTATGAGAAACAGCAAAGTTACTCTCAATATCAAGAACACATGCGTGTATCTAAAAAAGGATGCCATAGGCAATCCATTGTTATGGAGATCTTGGAGATCAATTATGTCCTGCTAGTTATGCTTTGTATGTATATCAATCCATGTAAATGGTATCATCTTCTAAAGTAAAAGCAATCCCAGTGAGAAAACATACCTCAAAACTAAGTATGGAAAATCCTATAATTTCAGAAAATAATTCACATTGAAACAATTTCAACAATCCAAAAACAGATGGCTTGAAACAATCAGTGGCTGTAAAGAAAATCTCTCTTTGATAAAGCACAAGCTCATAATGCTTTGATTTATAAGATGAGTGAGGATGTCTTGGTAAATCTAACTGCAAGCTAAATTAAATTTCACGTATCATTCATTGATACACTGCTTGAGACTGCTGAGCTTATTGATGAGGAAAGCACATTTTGGAAAATGTTTCAAGGTACGAAGGCAGTGAGGTGATTTATAAGGTCTGGAATCACATGAAGTATAACATTCAAAAGAAACACAGATGAAGAAAGTAACAGTAGAGTGAAGAATGATGTGTGTGTAGTTTTGAATAGCTAATGTGTGTGCAATTGTAGTGGCATGTTTATACAGGTACCTGTGATTTTAATGTCTTGTTATGTAAAAAAGAGAAGAAGAAAGTAAATCTGAAAAGTGATCGTTGGCGAAAAGTATTTGGGAGATCTGACGGATGAGTTGGGGATGACTGCATACAGGAATTTGTGGCGTCGGGTCCTAAATGTTACCCTTATCAAACTAAACAAACGAGTTGTGCTGTGCGTGAAGGGCATTACTCAGATGCACGTATGCTGCGAACGTGTCAACTTTAATAGCGTCAAAGAGCTGGTGGAAGGCTATGTGCAAAACTCTGAGGAGGGCGTCATTGAAAAGCATAGCATTGTGTGTGATAAAAAGATTTTTTTCTTAAAAACTCATCAATTCAGAAAACGTTTCGCGTCATGTTAGACGGTTGCTGTCCCACGGTAAAACCTTGCCTTTTGGATATTGAATAAATGTCACACCTCGATGTTACTGTGGAAATTGACTTTGATCCTAGACTGCGAGTGCCTTTTTTGTGTCAGATTGTAGCAGGTGTAGAAAAAAACATGATGATTTTCACGCAATACAGACACCACAGAAACATGATGTTGACGCAAAATGTTTTTTGCCAAGGTACACATAGTCATACCATCAGTTTGAATATTAATTACCTGGTGTTGCTCAAAACCCTTGAGACAGATTACAGACCAATATATGTATATTAGGTCAACATATTCTTCCGGGACAAAAAAAAATGTTTTTAGAAAGTTTTGAAAATGCTACAAAAATGGAATGCTCCTTTACTGCAAGCTTTGTGTCACGCTTCTCCTCAGAAACTTAAAGGTATCCTCAACTATTCCTCCTTGTATTTTCTTTAGCAAACGCCCCCTCTCCTCTGTCAATATAAAAACCTCAAAAGGCAGAAAAATGTATCAGCCGATTAAAGCTTTCTTTTACCTCTGCTTTCTGTGGCCATTCTTATCATCGGAAGAGAAGAAAAAAAAATTACCCTGAGGATGAGTCAAGAAATGTTTCTGGTTTCGCCTCACCAGTCTGAAGCAGACAGTGAGCACTGGCAATGGCTGGGAAACGATGAGCCGTTCGGCCGAAAATTATTTGGATGTAAAAATGAGGGCTATATTAAACAAAGCGGGGCTGATAATGAAAACAATTTAAAAATACAACGCCCTGAAACAAAGATACCTTGCCTTGACCAAACAAGGGGACAAGGAGGACCTTCATGTTACTCTGACTCTGACTAAAAAAGAAGTTGAGAAAGGGGAAAGGGGTAGGTGCGGGAGGAGACGGAGGTGGAGCACTACAAAACCTTCCGACGTGCTACCGTAAAAAAGCGGAGTATATCGTAACAAAATTAGCCAAGAGCCGTCGCGGCCGATGGACTCCAAATGGTGACTTTGTTTATAAGGGAAAGATTGAGAAAGGCTCGCACATGATTGACTTATTTAAAAATCTATCTGTCTCTTAGAAAATAAAATCACTGACTACTGTCTAAGGGATGGATGGGTTATTTAAATACTTTTACGGAACTCAACATCCCTTTATCCTTGGTAACTAATCCTTGCGCTCCTGACCAATATCGTTGAGTCCGAACGGAAGGAGTGCATGAAGGAGTAAAAGAAGAAGAAGAAGGAGAAGAAGAGGAGGAGGGGTTGGTCACACCGCCGGCCATGTAGTGAGAGATGGGAAAAGAAAGAGACCAACACCCCTCACCTCGTGCTGGATCGATTTTAACCCCTAATAAAAATTCATACATGTTCTGTTGACAATAAAGTTGTATTCAAGACCAATTATTATCATCACTTATCTCTGTCTCTCACACACTCGAAAGTTGTAACAATCTTTGAACACTTGTAAAGAGCAGAAAAAGATCCGTCTCTCATACAACGTTGATATTTTGTCTCAAAATGTGACACAAAATGGCATACTTTTTTTCATCTTGATACAAAGATAGCACAACTTCTAAAGATAGACCGCAGGCCCTGTGGCATAAATAATAAAGACAATACTGACCACACGTAGTGGACGGGACCTGCTGAAGATGAGTATTGTGGTAAAAAAATTGACCCGCGTTGCTTTTCTAAAAATTGTAGGATGCTTTTAGGGTAATGCATAAAATCTGAAGGAAATCCCCCGCTTAAAAATAGGCTGGAAAGCTTTGGTGGGCACCTGTCTGCCGTCCCGACACAGGGCTGTGTATTCCACATCCATGGAACTCCATGGATCCATGGAGTAAATTTTGATGTTCATGTGGGATAAGAGGTAGAGATTGAGCTTCATGACCTCAACACACGGTGGGGAAACGGTCACTTTCTTGATAAACAGAGAGGCCCCTAGTATTATATATAGTTAGTGGAGGCATTGGCTCACGTGAGACTGAAGGAGTCATTAGTCAGGATCACCTTAATTCTCAAATCCACAGAGTTTAAAAGAAAATATAAAAATGATGTCGGCATGGAGAGGACCCAACAGATGAACCTCTTTAGAGTCGGCGCTGAAGCGAACTCTCTGAACCAGCCCTCTGTTAGGGCCGTTAGTAATCACTACAGAGTCTATATATCCGCCCGTGTCTTTGTAAAATAACCCAGCGCTGAATTGACTTTTTAACGATTCTTCTGAAAAATTGATCAGGGTCTCGATCATCGCTCTGTAGGACTGAGTGGTGCTGGACCATGTCAGTCTGTCTTCCAGAATAACGTCGCTTGGATAACCATGGGTCGAAAGTTCAACATGTGGAGCTTGACAAAAGAGATTGCATATAACTCGCTCATGCTCCCTTATTCCAGCAGTGAATATGATGACTACCATGCCGTCATGACTAACCTAACAAAATAAGACCCAACTTGTAATAAACCATAATTATCCTCTAGGAAAGAGCTTATCTTAACCTCAGGGTCACATATACGTGTTACAATATACAGCTGGATGATGTGTGCAGTGCTTTGAAGCTCCATCCTGCCAGCTCACGGTGACCCCTGAAGTCCTCTCCCTCCTCTCCGTCAATATCTGGAGTTGTTATCCTGACTGCAAAGTGCCGCCATCACTGCAAGAACAAACTAACTCCATTTCACCATGTCAGAGTGCAGCCCTCGGAGAAACCAACCTGTCCACTGAGACAAATAGAGACAGACAGCGAGAAGAAAGAGATGCAGCAGGACGAAGACTGAGAGGAGGAAAAGACAGGCATAGACAAATAGAGGCAGGGTGAGAAAGAGAAAGGGATAAAAATATTTGGAGTCAGATACAACAAAAGGGAGAGTGAGTGAGAAATGTATATACATCAACAGTGAATAATGGAATTGGATTTAGAGAGAGAGATGAGGAGAGAAATTGGGAGTGGGAGAGGGAGAGAGAGAAATAGAGAGATTTGGATTGTAATGCAGACAGAAAGAGGGAGAGAGAAATGGAGGTTGACAGGGAGAGTGAAAAATGTAATTGGATGCAGACAGAGAAACAAAGCCGGGGAGTCAAGTAGAGAGAATGAGAAAATGAATCGGAGGAGTATAGAGTAATTACATCTTTGTATACTATAAAATATGCATATCAATTAAACAAACACATGCTGCAAGGATGTTCAGTAGTATTCGAATCTTACCAGTAAAATACATTAAAGGATGAGGTTGGTGGTATTCTATATTCTCCTTATTGTCAAGAAAACCAATGAAAAGACAAAAATCAACACGGAATGTATCCTATTAATTATTGTCTGTGTATCCAAAACATATGTGTGTCATAGAGCTCCATTGACTATTAAACTATTAAAAAGACATCAATGAGCCACACTGTTGCACTGGGTGACAGGTTCATTTCTTTTCGTACTTTATCCATCCCACATACACGTCCTGCTGCTGTAACTACTCACTAGAGCAACAAATGTAGGCAGCAATTATGTTTTCTTTTAAAACACATTAGGCGAAACAAATTAGTAGTATATAAATTTCCTTTCCAGGAGACAGGGTTGGGTAGGGAAGTTGTAAAGTATTGAAATTGAGAATACAGTAGTTGACAGTAATGAATAACACCTATCTATCTATCTATCTATCTATCTATCTATAGATGTTCACTATCACTATAAGGTCCTAAACATTACTGTACTGTATTGTATTGTGTAGATATCAAAGAATGGACGGCATCGGTATAAGAAAGAACATGCATATGTGATACCTATGTATTGAATATGTACTGTATATGTAATAGGATATGAATCTTCAGTAAACTGCTTTGGCAACAACATGTATGTCAATAAAGTTATGAGAGAGAGAGAGAGAGAGAGAGAGAGAGGGAGAGCGAGAGCGAGAGAGAGAAGTAGAGAGTCAAAAAGCTTCCATGGATTTAGCGGCTCTTTAAACAGAGAACACTGTTACCAAAAAAAAACCCAACCCGGTCCCCAGTGAGCATCGGCTCTCTGAGCACTGAGCCTGGAGAAGTACATGTTTATTAGTGCAGGCCTCATACTGGTTACTAAGCAGCTCCACATTGGTCTTTTCACTTTTTCTGACGTGATTCTAAAGATAGCTAGATGGCTTGCCAGTGTGTGTTAAAAACCCAAATACACACCCAAGTACAAACTATAGTCTATAGTTTTAAAGTGCCAATTCTTCCACTAGTTTAAATTATTAACATACCTTTATTATAAGATAGGTAGACAAAATAAACACACACATACACACAGAGCAGCACACAGCCATGCTGCTCTGTTTTAATTTGCTATAAAGACTCATGAAATCATCCCACTAGAGGAAGCCAGGCCTGTTTTTTGGACAGCGGACAAAAGCGACAGCTCACCACAGTTCCTCCAGTCATATTTCATGGTTAATTATCAAGCGTTTGATAAGAGTGGCTGTTTCTGAAAGGCCAAATGGATTGGATGGCGGTGAAGCTACAGTGTTCACAGACTAGACATATGGCTGGGTGTGATCGCCACAAGGTTTCAGCAAACGCTTAAAAAAATGGGGGCCTGGCATGAGAATGCAACAACACAAACAGCACACTTGTTCCCAACACACTGCATTCTTGTTAACTGTTACTTAATTTGCAATCGGACACAATCATTTCAGGCTCGGTTGATTTTTCAAATGCAACACCCCTCCCCCCCACACACACACTTCAAGAATCAAATGCCAGACTATGAGCGACTATAGTGTGTCTGCCTGTTTTGCAATACTGTGTCAGCTCAGACGTTGGTTTATCAGCTCCCCTGTTTCTGCAAGACTAACATAGCAGACTGAGACTGACATTGTGATGTTGTTGACCTTCTCTGACCCCATTTGTTTCACTGCCAGCGTCTGATGCAGCGATATGCCTCCGTCTGTTTTATCAGTCCTGGTCTGTGCCTCACCAACTCTGCCACCTTCACAGCCTCACAATGGGCCCTTGAGGCAAACCACACACAAACACATGTATACACACAGCATGACACATGCGTACAGAGGTTATCTTGCTTTGACATGCTGGTGGTAATCAGTGTCACTACACATTGTAGTATCCAACAGCTCTCCAAATGAGGCCTATAAAATGAAATGTTCTTCTCAGCTATATGGTTTCCTTCCCCTCTTTTCCCATTAGGCCGCCCCATCATCCTGTCACGCCAAGGAAGAGCGCCTAAGCAGACACTTAATTTGTCTTGTTTTGTCATTAGCTCTGTGGCCACGGAACGACCCACAAATACATGCCCCCAATATTGATTTAATGTCAGCTGCCGCGTGGCAGTGATGCACGAATCGGTCGCCCCTTGTTTTTGTTTTCAAAAAACTGATGGAACAGCGCATTGAAACATGTGTCACATTGACAAGATACAATGGGCAGCAAGTACTGATGGCATCTGATATAGTGTTTATTCACTGCTTTGAAAAAGTGAACACACACACACACACGGCAGGCTCGCTGTCTGCTATGATGAACTGATGGAGTGTATGAAATCCTGTCTGTCCACTGTTCCTTCTTTTCATGTGACACTACTCAATTAATCTACTGAATACTACATGGCCACTACTCTGACAAAACAATCTCACCACAAGGTCCATCAGCTGCAGGGTTGGGCACATTTTTCAAAACAATACATTTTTTCTCATTACTTCTTATTTCACTTATTACTCTCTGCCAATAGTAATTTGTTACTACTTGTTATACATTTTTACACCCACAAAATTGGTAATTGTGTCCTTTGTCCTCAAAATTCAGACTTTGCATTTGCACATCTGTGTGAACGTCAGGGTAATCCAAGTAAGCACAGCTAAAGCTTCTGTCTAGCAGTCTTCTTCTTCAGTCTATGAATCCATAAAAGTTACAGGCTAGATGAAAAGCACACCAGGCTCAAAGTGATTAACTTTTACCCCGGGGGGGGGGTCCGTTTGAATGATGTGGAGGTAGGCTGCATTTTATCCGCCACATATTCAGCCACAAGCTTCATTAGTTCTTTATCGCTGTCCAGGATTAGAATCCAGTCTTGGTTGTTTAGCCGTTGTGGGGCTACAACTATCCTCCATGGCGGCAGAGGGCTCATCTTTGGTGGAGTGTATTTCCACCAGCTTCACGTTGTTGTGCTGTAGTTGTAGGTGTTTCAGGAGGTTCGAGGTCGTGGTTTTAGCAGGGGGAAGATTCTTACTACCACTGCCTGCACACAGTTTACATTTGACAACGATGTTCTTGTCATCTTTCCTCGCGACAAAATCAAATTAATGGCAATATTTCTAGCCACTGAATATAAGCGTTTCCATCGTCCAAGCTAGCTTGCTGCTTGGTGATGTGCATGCCGGATGATTACAAAAATGCATTTGGTTACATAAAAAGTAATGTTGTAACGACTTTCTGTTTGGGGGGTAACTGTAATATTATTACTGAAATTTTATTAGTACTTCAATACACTACTCGTTACAGGGGTAAAGTAATATTATTACTGTCACGTGTCATCACCCAACACTGGTAAGCCGTCCTGGAGCTTTCAATCATGCAGCTTAGCCCTCCTCACCAGGTGGAGTCGCCCACTTTAAAGCCTTCTCATTCTTGTTGGCATAGAAGTCGAAGCTGACAATTCCATCACAACTAAACTCCATCTATAGAGAATTATGTATGTCAGAAAGATCAAGAATAGATACTAATGGACCTTGTGGTGAGATTGTTTTGTTAACTGCTGTTTGAAAGGTCAAGAATGAACCTTTCTGCAAGTCAGGCCTCAACACCCAACATCAGTGGCTGAATGGGGTAAATCCTTGCAGCCAGGTTCCCAGAAGAGTGGCGGCTGTTAAAGAAGCAGATTAATGCCCAGATGTTCGACAATCAAATTTGAATGTAGTCTTTGGACGTCCACGTACTTTGTTTTTTTTCCACAACGACAGTGTTATTCCAGCAAGTGCCCTAAAAACAGTATGTTAAGTTCAATTGACTAAGTCCACTAGTAGGCATAGTGATCATGACACAAGCAAAGGAGGAAGACGTTATTATAAAGCGACAAAGTCAGGGGTGCATGGATAGGACAATGAAATGTCTTTAACATAGTTGACCACTATTGGTTTCCTGTTTACAACTGCAAGTGAACTTATTTTTCACTTAAGCATGATTATGCTCCCTCAACCACCTGGTTATTATTGTAACCATCTCAATGAAGATAATTTATGAAAAGAAATGGTTAACCAAGTACTTATTTTAATCCAAACCGTGATCTTTTCCAAAACCTAAGCAAGTCGTTATTGTTCCTGAACCTTAACCATAGTGTTGTCACATCATAAAATGGATTTATTTTCAACAGTGATTCTAGCGGTTTTGGAAGATGCAGACAAATAATGTCGTCCTGCTGCTAGGATCAGAAAGCACTTCTATATGTGCTTCTAGAGGGCATGTACAAACAACTCATTTGATCATTTAGTTTTGAGGACTTGTTGCTTTGGCCATGTAGATTATTGTTTACAGCACTGATTTGATGTAATGTGCGCTTAGGCGTACTCATTTCATTGAAAAAGTCTCAATCCAAGTGTCCTTGGTTGCCAGAGACATCAAGCATCTTAACTGTCACAGTCTTTTATGCTCAGGAATCTCCAGCGGCAGAGCACACAGAAAAAACAAATGCATGCAGGAAATTTACAGTTCACTCTAATTGCTCCTCACTCTCATTCTAAAACTTTCCACATACTTTATATAACAAGGTTTGATGTTTACTTTGTGTCAGAAAGTGTTCACTGCCTCTTCACGTGCCTTCGTCATACTCAGTTTCCAGGCAACTGAAGGGCACGGTGATGAGAACAGCAGAGCATAATACAGGGCTGGCATAGCTGCAGCAGGAACTTGACAAGTTTAATGAAGACAGGCAGGGAAACAAAGAGGAGAGAAGAAATAGGAAAAGAAGCTGGTGATGACTCTAGGTCAAATGAACGAGGAGAGAGTGGAAGAGCAGCACAGCGGCTCACACATGGCTTCCAAGTCTCCCACAAATTCAAGCAAGACCAAAGCCTGGCCTTGATATATGTGGAAATAAAGTTATTAGGGGCCTCGTAGGCAATTTGCTTCAGGGGGTGAGTCAACTAAATGACCTCACTTAGATATGATGCAGCTTTGGAAATCCACAACTCTCCCAAAGCTTCTCTGATACCAATACATGTGGAATGTGTTACTTGGCTCGGCTACACGATGCAATGTTCGGTATTTATTTGGGTCTTCAACTTGGGTGAGGGTTTTTCTTTGGAGAGGACAGTTTGAAGCTCAGCTGAGTGCACCAGTTGGGTTTTGAGGGTTTAGTTAGGAAATTGGACGATTCAATAAGACGTTTAAGGAAACTTGTGCCAGGACTAAAAACAGTTCATGCCTGCTACCCACATTCAGACCGGTTACACGATTTCATGGTTGATGTACCCACAAAATGTAATGTTTATTGTGAAGAAGAAATTGTTAACTTTTCAAAAATGTTTAAACATAAACACTTCACCCCCCCTATAAATGAAGGGGGTAAGATGTGATTCCTAAGGAGGGCAATAAATGTTACAAAAGCTAAACCAAACACCATGGATCGAAGTTCACCTTCTTCAAACGCAGTGTCACCACATGAGAGGTGTATTTAGATATTCACCAAGGAAACCCTCTCTCTAAACATAGAAACACAGCTCTCCTCTTTCACCAAACACTCGGGACGTGAGGGGAGACTTAAATAAATACAGTGCAGTGCTCTGGTTTGAAGTATGAAAAGTACAAGTTTGTGTGTCGCTGCTGAGCTCCATGGTGGCAACTGTAAATACTATTACGGCCCATTATAAGATCAACAAAGTCTGTCATTGGTGCTGTTTGTTTGCAGAAAGGAGAGACCAATAACTAGATGTGTTAGTGTGCCTGTCTCTATGACTGAGCAGGGATGGCAGCAGCTCGTGACTTCAAACATTTACTTGACTAAACATCACCACAAATTCCATTTTGTAGATGTTGGGGAGCTATTGATCATGATCTTGAATCGCAATGTATTCGTCACTGAGATATTTACCAAAAAAGTCATTTTCGACATCTTCCGTCAATGTATCAGTTTTAATTTTAATGGAACAGGAAGGAACAGTCAAGATGAGCTGCACACCTCCAACTTCTCAGCAAAGCTAACCAATTAATTGTACCGTGTCCTGCTGTAGACCATGTGACTGAAAACCTCAGAACAGCTACTAAATGGACCTTGTGGTGAGATTGTTTCCCTATCTGCTGTTAGGTCAGATGGGAACTTTGAACACCAATAGCAAGTTTAAACTAGATGGCACATAGTTACAGGGTTTGTACAATTGTAAAAGTATTGTTGTGTTTTCAAGGAACATTCAAACATACTCCATGAAAAATATTTGATTTTCAAAATGATCTGGTGTTTTGTCATCTACACTTATGTACACCAAAACTCTTATAATATTTTCAATGAAATTATTACGTCATTTTTTTGTTTGTTTGTTGACTCCTGTCATTTATAGTAACAATTTGGTCACAATTTAGTTAGTATGTGATGATAAAGGCTTCGAGAGTCTGGTATGTTTTGGTTTAGGATACCTTGAAAGTGCTTGAATTTTACTCTTAAAAAGTTGTATGAACCCATTATTTAGTTGACATGTTGTTTTCTTTTAATGCACCTTTATTTTGAATGGGCACAAGCTTAAAATATTAACAGAAAGCCTGCATTCATTTTGAAATTATCTTTGATCAGGATATGTCCTTTAACTCACATATTAAAACACACTTCACGTATGTAACATTGCAAAAATCAGGCACATCTTGTACCAAGAAGATGCAGAAAAATTTGTTGGATTACTGCAACTCCCTATTATCAGGCTGCTCCAATAAGTCCCCTAAGACTCTCCAGCTGATCTAAAATGCTGTGGCTGGGTTTACTGACAAGAATCATATTTCATATTTCTCCAGTACTAGCATGTCTACCTGGCTACCTGTAAATTCCAGAATTGAATTTAAAATCCTCCTCGTCACCTATAAAGCCCTTAATGGTAAGGCACCATTATGTGGCCAGGAGCTGGATTCGAACAGCCAACCATCATATCTTAAAGAGTTCACAGTACCCTATTACCCCACTAGAGCGTTGCACTCCCAGAATGCAGGGGTCCTTGTGGTTCCTGGAGTCTCTAAAAGTAGAATGGGAGCCAGAGCCTTCAGCTATCAAGCTCCTTTCCTGTGGGACCAGCTTCCAGTCTGTGTACGGAAGACAGACACCCTCCTCACATTTAAGAGTAGGCTTAAGACTTTCCTCTTTGATAAAGCTTATAGGAGGGCTGACCCGGGTGAGCCCTGAGCCGCCCCCTTAGTTATGCTGCTATAAGTCTAGACTGCCGGCAGACATCCCATGATGCACTGAGCTCTCTCTCTCTCTCTCTCTCTCTCTCTCTCTCGAGTTGTGGAGTCTTGTTCTGCGGAGTCTGGATGCACACGGGTTTGGTCGAGTGGATGCGGACCGCCTGCTGCTGCTGTTATTATTAGTGTAGCTGTACTGCTAATACTATTGGTTGTTTATTTTAACATCAGTAGCATTTTAACTGCCATTGCTTTACATCTGTATGTGGAACTGTACTGTGCTTCTGTGTGTTCTCTTTCATCCTGCTCTCACTCCACTCCCCGCCTTCTCTATATCTTTTATTTTCTCGCTCTACCCAACCGGTCAAGGCAGATGACCGCCCACCCACAGCCTGGTTCTGGTTCTGCTCGAGGTTTCTGCCTGTTAAAAGGCAGATTTCCTTGCCACTGTCGCCTACTGCTGCTCATGGTAGAATTGTTGGGTCTATACATATAGAGTTGGTCTAGACTTGCGCTATATTAACAAGTGCTATGAGATAACTCTGTTATGATATAGCGCTATATAAATAAAATTGAATTGAATTGAATTGTAGGTATTGGGTTTGAAAGAAGGCAGAGTTCCAGTATTTCTGGAATTAACAAGGGACTTAAAGTCAGGATATCTCGGCCTCTGCTGCTTCGATTTAAACCACTGTTTATTAATCTGTTTCTTGTGAGTCCCACAGCTTATGGGAGTGCAATAGCAAATTGGAATACCCCTTTAAATCGATTTAAGCCACTAAAATCATTTTGGCAAGTGTGAATGCATTATTCTTAAAGCGGTAAGAATGCAAATATACTGGAGAACACCTGTCTGTGGGGAAAAAGCTACAAAAGTTAATGAGATTCAGAGATTTTGGTAATGATAATAATAATAATATTAATAAACTTTATTTATATGCACCTTTCATACAGGGGGTGTAGCTCAAAGTGCTTTACAAGAGAGAGAAGAAATAAAGGAGAGAAAAAAAAAGAATTAAATAAATAAATAAAAAACACATATAGAATAGTGCAAAACCTGTGCAATGAAACCAAACAAACAGATTGGTAACAAAGACGAGAAACAACAAATATCAAAAACATGTATGCCAGAAACAATTAAGTATTTGAAAGAAAATTCTAAATCAAAGAAGGAATACAACCAATAAAATGTCAGGAAAAAAACAAAACAGAACAAAACATCACAATAAGTCCAACATGAAAACATAGAAAACCAGACAGGGGCAGGGTGACAATTAATTAAAAGCAATGCTGAATATATAAGTTTTCAATTGCCATCTATAAATGTGTACAGAGTTTGTATCTCTTATAGCCTTGGGGAGGGAGTTCCATAATTTTAGTTAAAAAAGCCTGAACTGCCAATTTTCTTATTTGTGTGAGAGTTTATATTTACAAAACCGGCAGCAGAGGATCTAACAGGCCATGAAGGATTCTAAAACTATAAAATTTCAATAATGTAGGATGGTACCAAAACATTGAGAGCCTTGTAAACAAGTGAAAGGACTTTAAAATCAATCCTAAAAGACACCGGGAGCCAGTGCAAGTTCGCTAAAACTGGGGTGCTATGCACTCTCTTTCTTGTTCTAGTTAAAGGCCTGGCAGCAGAGTTCTGAATGAATTGTAGTTTATTAATTGATTGCTTTGGAAGACCGGTTAGGAGAGAATTACAGTAATCTAATCTACTTGAGATAAATGCATGAACAAGTTTTTCAGCATCCTGTTGGCATAATAACGGCCATACCGTAGCAATATTTCTTGAATGAAAGAAAGCTGCCTTGGTCACCTTCTTTATGTGGGATTTAAAATTTAACTCTGAGTCTATGATAATACCAAGGCGTGTGACTTCTGGTTTAACCAATTCAGTATTACAGCATCTGTCTCTTTTTTGTGTGTGCAGATTCTCACATTACCAGTTCTGCTTTTAACAGTTTACACTGAGTTATGATGTGTTGACATATTTGCATGGCAGGAAACTTCACTTTTTGCTGTGTTAGTCTCATGTTTCCGGATCTGTAGAAAGATGTGAGGCAATTTAGTATTTTAATACCATAAGTACGATCAAAACATCACATGCTCTCCAACACATCCACAAACAGAGATTCCCACAAATTCCCACCTGCTCATTTTGAAAATGTTTCTGAATGAAGTTGTTCTGCATGTCCCCAGACAGAGGATAGATGTGGAATGAGTGTTTATGAGTGTGTGTGTATGTGTGTGTGTGTGTGTGTGTGTGTGTGTGCGTGCACATCACATCAGAAGGGAACTGCTGGAGCTTTTGTCTGAGTTAATTACTAATACAGCATCAAACAACGGAACAGAAAAGCTCTCCATGGATAGCCTCAGCTGGCTGGACAGTTTGTCACAGCTTCAAATCCACCTCCTACTACTGTCATAAGGTGTGTGTGTGTGTGTGTGTGTGTGTGTGTGTGTGTGTGTGTGTGTGTGTGTGTGTGTAGGTGTATGTGTGTAGGTGTGTGTGTGTAGGTGTGTGTAGGTGTGTGTGTGTGTGTATGTGTGTAGGTGTATGTGTGTAGGTGTGTGTGTGTAGGTGTGTGTAGGTGTGTGTGTGTGTGTGTGTGTGTGCAGGTGTGTCCGTGATAGTCAGTTGGATGGGAAAAGGGTCTGTCTGTTTGTGTGTGTGTCGTTGGGCTGGGTGTCCCACAACAATTTTGACAGCGAGCAGATAAAGAATAGTGTCTGCGTGTGGGCAAACATTTTGACAGCAAAACAGAGCAGTGCGGACACATTTCGGTCAGGTGTGGTGAAATATTTCCATAACAGCAAAGATAAGCCCTGTGGCCTTTTGACTTTACTTTGCTGCAGTTCAGTGAGAGCTCAACTTCCAAATCATGTCAATCAGGTCACTTTAAAGAGTCATTTCAATCAAATAACAAAAAACATATTTCTACACTTTACACTAGTGGTATCTAGCTATGCAGATAGATATCCATCTCTGACACTACTCCAGTGCAATGGACGTGAATAGAAATGGACCTTGCTGTAAACAGTTTTCAATGGAAAACTACTTTCTACTGACAAAATAATCCCCATAAACAGTTTACAGGTCTGTGGGTGTCGATAGACATTTTCGGACCAAACTGTTCTGGGGACTCCCTGAGAGAAACTGCCCACAGGGGAGCTCCCCTGAGAACTACATAACTTCAAGGGCTTTTTTGCATTTGCACCGACAATGGTGATGCTGAAGTGATGTGAGCAGGGTTACACACAATGTCATGTCCAAGGTTTTCATAGTTCCCTTTGACAAGTCAAAACTGCATTGTATTTACCCCATCGCACATGTGCTCAATATAGCCTGGACGTCACCGTTAGTCCATTTGTTCATCTTGTGGTCCATATGGCTACTGTTATGAGCTCTATTTGAACGATGAACGTACACTTACGTCTGGGATAATCACCATACAAACATCACTCCTTACCTGAAAAAGTCCCTCGAAACAGAATTCTAAGAACTACGATAGTTTCCAGTTCCTGCAGTGAGAACATAGTAAAAATGGGAGGGGTGCTCCAATTGTTCTTAGAACTGTCTCTCCGGTCCAATAAATGGCACACTCTTTTGATTCTGTGAGGCTTGCTTGTAATGTTCAAAGATTCACCAAAAGCTCTCCACCAATAGGTTCTAAATTGCTCATTTCCAGGGACGTGTGGATAACCCTGCTTAGCCTGTTGCCTCCGCGACCCGGCCCCGCATAATCGGAGGAAAATGGATGGATGGATGGATGGATGGATGGATAATAATAATTGACATTGACATGATTAAATGACCAAACTGGGTCATTTAATAATGTCATTGTCAATTATGATACACACATACACACGCTGAAATTTATCGTCTGCTTTTGACCCATCCAGCCATCCTTCTTCCAAGGGGAGCTGGAGCAGTGGTCAGCCCGGGAACCAAATCCAGTGAACATGCCCTGTCCTTCTCAGGGACAGGCAGCATAGCAAGCACAACCGGGGGCAACCAGGGACACTTCAAAATGTGGCTAGGACCTGGAGCTGGATTCAAACAGCCAACCTCAGGGTTGAAAGTCCACAACTTAACCTCCTGCACTGATTGATTAATCATTGATTAATACCACTTATACATCAGTAGGTGTGCGCTCCTGAAATGGGATCATTAGCCCAACTGAAGCCCCCAAATAGTTTTTTAACTTTTTTAAAACTGAAAGTTTAAATAATGTGCAAATATCTTAAAGTTGCACTGCACTGCACTTCATGGAAACACCACCAAATATTGACAAATCACAGCTTGACAGAAAAGATCTGTAAAGAAATGTGAAATGTGGAGTTGTGAAAGTGCTTGTGTGTGTGAGCTTTTAGCAAAACCTCTATCTCTGCATGCGGATTTTTTGAGTGCTTAAGATAAACAGCTATCACTTTGGGAAAACTATTCTTCTCACACTGTTGTTGGATATTTCCTACCCTCTTCAGGTAGAATCATATCTTCAGCTCCCTTTATTAAAATCCCTATTTCAATATCTTATTTTCCTATTGGAGTCACGTCTGGGGCCCAGTGAATGACACAATAACTTGATATCTTATTCAATTGAAATGCCATGGAGCAATAACGATTTGCTACAGCAAACAGCTTGCAAATAAAGCTTGTCTCCCTGAACGGTAATAAAAAGCCTCATGTGGAAGAGGTTATATTAGGACTGTGAGAAATCAAATAGATAGGATCTGGAGTGCTCGATTTCACTCAGAGTGCCAAAAAGAGAGTTAGGCTGCATTGTGGGGAAGGGCAAGTATTCAAACACTGCACTCAAACTAAGTAAGGGGAGTTGCTGAACTGTCAGCAGGTCACAGACAGACAGGTAGTAAGCAACTTTTACATGTTTTTACCACATTTTTGGCCTCATTGAGTTTGGTCAGTCTTGAGTGCATTTACATGAACTCAGGTAACCAAGGTTACTGTGGGATTACTGCAGTAACCTCATTTCTGTAACATCATTAGAAACCTGGTCTCCTGAAAACATGTTTTCCCCAGCAACATTTCCTCTGCACAAAGCCAATTTCGTCACCATGTATATGTGTAACCAGGTTTAGGTGTAGTTAGTGCACATGCATGGCAAAAGGAACAGAGACAGGGAACAGCGAAGGGAAGGGATCATTAGACGTACAGATGCATCCAAGTCACTTAAAGAATAGGTTCAGGGTTTTAGTATACTCTGTGATTCACATTCCCATATATACGTTGAGAGAGTTATTCATCGCTGCAATCAGGCATGACACTAGTGATATTACGTTCACGAACAATCCATTTCTTCTCAACGGCTCTTTGATATGAACAAAGGTCACCGATGCCATGATGCCACAGGTTTGTGGTGAGAGCAATTCTTCTCATCGTTGTGCCCAAATTGTACTGCTTACCACAACATTTTGTGAATGCGATTACCTGCACCTGATTTGTCCTTCTGTTTGTGTGCTTCGGACAGATTTTCACCTGGGCTTTTTGTAAGTTGCACAGGGATCAAAGATACACCGCCCATCCTCCAGTACAAACAGCACAGGACAAGCATTTTGTTTTACCATGTGATTTACTTGTGAGTAGAATGCATAGCTTTACATGCAAGTCTTCACACACTTACATGGGCGATGAGATCCATGCTTGCAGGGGTCAACAACTACAAAAGTCCTTTTATTATGTGGAGTGTTAACCTTTAACCAGGGCCAGCTTTGAGGTTTCTGCATACACAAAGGCTAACAAGGTCACACAAGCTTGCTATGCTGTCCACATGCCTTCAGGGTCCAGACTCCATTTTAAAATGGAGATAATCTTCCCAAAACAACAGAGGACCTGGGACTCAGGGCCAAATGAGTCACCGATTATCTGTGTTTTCAAAAGGTCAGTGTCGCTATAGCCCTGGACACGGAGTATTCACCATCTTATCTGTCACCTGGCCTCGATGGACAATCTGGCTCCTGTGTAAAGAGGTTAGAGTGGAACTGTCAGAGGATCCCGAGATGGTTAACAAGCTGGAGTTCGGCGCTCATCTAAACCCTGGGTGTGATAGTTAAGCAGAAATGGTCCATATATGTTTCAGAGGAAAAAAGAGAAAAGCATGTGAGAGTGGAAGAGAGGTAGAGAGGGAAGCCTCTCTCAGCCCTCAGCACATAATTAGACTTCCCCATTCCAACTAGTGCAACACACTGGTGAGGCTCCAAACTCCAGGGCTCTGCTAAATCTTTTGATTAACCAACCAGGGTTTGCAGTGGAGCACTCCCTTCACATTTCCCAATCGTGTGCCTTGTAGCAGAACATGTACATGAAATGTTATTAGGGAAAAAGGACACAGAGCATAGAATTCTAATAATGTTAAGTGAATAAAGGCTGATTTCTAAAACCTCTTGGGAAACATTTTCTTGTCAACAGTGGAGCTTTCAACTGGGCCTGCTAACAAATGCTATTATAATGATTAGTGTGTGTCTGTGTGCTATCCTCTGTGCGTCATAGGGGGGTAAGTGATTGTCTATGATTCCAACTCTTAAGTACGCAAAACACATTTGCAGCATAATTATGCACAACTAACTGCTAAATAGCCATGTCGTTTTGTTCCCCTAGAATTTGACTGTCTTGGCTCTCAATCTCTTTTTCTGGCTCCCACACACACACATAGGTGACATCTCTTATCAATCAAGCGGGGACGAATGAAGAGGCGATTGTAATCTCCACTGTGTATCATCATTCTGTACGCATATTCTATCTTGTGAAGGAGCAAGACAAAATGATCACCTGCCTCTACTAGACAGACAGTAGCCCTTTTAGTCACATCAGACGTCCTGTTACATATGCAAGTGACCAAAATAGGCATGCATGCAGGCAAACACATACTCTCACACACAACCGGCTTCTATGGGGTGAAATAAATAAAGCACGCAAATGAGTAAGAATGCAAACAGGCTGTAAATAGGAGGAGGAAGGAAACAGTGGCATTTTTCCTTGGAAATGAAAGGGTGGCATCATGTGAGCAAGGTTGTCTCTGCTGTTTTTTACGTTGTGTGGCAGTTGGTGAGTTTTAAGTGATACTGGTAATCTTCCTTTGTTTAACCTTTATTTTTGCTTGAAAAATGGAGCAAATGTGCTTCAAGACTAAGTGCAGAAACCTTGAGATTCCCTGTCTAAGGGCACCTTAAAGGATAAGGCTGCTATTACTTTATATTTTTCTTATTGTTGACAAATGCCATAAAAAGACCAAACCAACAGTGCGTTATACTAGGATCAGACTACAAATTATTTTTGTCTTTTGAGATGGTCACAGTGTCAGATTTAATCTGAGGAGGTTCCAGGGGCAGATGTCTCTCTTCCAAACAGCGACAGCAACATTATTCTACTGTTGCTTCACCATGTTTCCACAAAAGAGCACTCTGAGCTCCTGTGGGCGAACTTCATGGAACCTGATGTACAGGTTGTTACACTAGATGACATGGCATGCTAGTGTTTATGTTTGGACATAAGGAGGTGTCCCAGAGAATGCATTGGTTGTCTTCCACTATGACATGGGAAAAACTAGCAATTATTGCACCCTCCTCTGTTGGGTTATCCATTATGCACCTGTGTTGTAGGATCCCTGCATTAGTCACCACTCCATAACTTCTGACTACCCTAACCTGCCTGTGGCACTCAGCCCCAAGCTGATTTTTAAAGGGGAACTTGCATTAAATGTTAAAGTCTGTTTGCAGGTGTTTACGGATATTTTCATATGCATGAAAAAAAGTTGTGTAAAGTCCTTTGTGGCTCCAGAGGGAGCTGCTTGAATTTGTCTGATAGTGTCTAGTGATGTTACTTGAGTCAGTGCCGGTTGTTGATGATGACTCTTGTGGCATCGTAGGAGGTGTCTCACGTCGGCGTAAGGCTCAACCCGGGTGTAGGTGCGATTCAAGGAACACAAAGAGCGGGGTTTTAACTTAAAGCGAGTATATTTTCAACTGATTATTAAACATACAAACAGACACCCCAGTGTCTCTCATAAATTATCATGAACACAAACAAACAAATAAACAACGTTAACAGTTCCTTTCGTCCGTTGTCTCTTTCTTCTCCTTATTCTCTCTCACAGCGCCGGCTGGCACACTGGCTTCTCCCACAGTTGCCACCACTCTTCTTCTTTCACTTCTTCCCCTGATCCACGTCCCTTTATCCTCCCCTAATTATCAGGTAACTCAGTCCAGCTGGGTAGCACCTGCTCTCCTGGCTGCCCAGCCGCATGTGGGGTTTGTAGTTCTCACCCTATTTGTCCGGGTTTGTAGTCCCCGAGGCCTCCATGCGGCCGGCGCACACTCGGCGTCAATAACCCAGCCTCTTGCGATGTCACAATTGTTATATGGGGAACATATG
>JAVQJF010123087.1:0-81901 GCA_036023855.1 Gadopsis marmoratus | reverse complement strand
CCCCCCCCCCCCCCCCCCCCCCCCCCCCCCCCCCCCCCCCCCCCCCCCAACAGGAGTGAATGCCACAGACTGTCGATATTTTATTAGACGAGATCCAGCAGTCAGAAGAACAGAAAATGACGAATTTTGACAAATAAACCCCATCCATGTTGCAAACTACGGACGTTCTCGTGCAGTAAAAAAGGTCGATTAACGAAACATTGACTATATTTAGAAATATTATCTACGAGCTGATGTCGCTGCTCGCGGATGACTGCGAGGGATCAAACTGAACGTAGTGATGAACATAGTGGAATAAGAAGTGAATCTGTTGGGTGAAGTCGGATCCAGACAGCCTCACGCCGACATCATAAATTCCCAACTTGTATTTCACTAAAACACGTGAATAGCAGTGCCATTCCACCTTCCTCTTATGCCATTTATAATAGGCTACAGGTAAATTATGAACTTTCTTCATGGAAACACCATCTGGAATAAGTGTCACCAATGCCATTTTAGGAACTATAAACCCCAGACCAAAGATTCTGACACACTGAAGTCTCTGTCACTTCCAGCCCTGCCTGCAGCCTCATCCCTCCCTTCCTCTTTCCCTCAGTCCTGGATTGCGCACAGCTAACGGCCTAACCAATGGTGCCATCTACAGTCTTCAACCAAAACTGCCTTCAAGGTTTTATTAATGTCCTCTGATTTAATAATGATTGCCAGTAACACGCCTCAAGTTTGGACATTCCGCGCTGACTAAAGACGAGGCGTCGCGTTAGTTGAGTCTGAAATCTCGCAAACTAGAAGTGTAGCAAACAATCTCTTTAAAACTAAACATTACATGAATAAAATTTAAATGTAAACTCCCTGCACGTGTTCTGAATAAGCACACCAGACAAGGTCAAAATAGTTCAAAACACCAGAGCAAACCAGCGATGGTATGAGGTGCTGCAACTGTTGGGTCACTGAAGGCATCTCCACTTCAGCACCGCGGACAGCTCCCAGGCACCACAACAGAATGGCCGTGTAACTTACTAGAATAAAACTCCACCAAACACTACTGCATCAAAAGCCAAACACCATTTTACTCGAGGTCACTTGGGAAGCCTCGTCTCAGTAACACTCAGCGAACAGAATTTTTGAAATGGGGAAAAAAAAAAGGAGAGAGAAAACAAGTGCAGCGTAAATTCAAACCCAAGAGGCAGAGCAGCCTACCCGAGACGGTTCTTCTCAAGGGAAAAGTCATGATTGTCTACAGCGGAGCCAAAGACTCGGATGCTTGCAGTCCTTGTGGTGGAGAAGTGAAGGCGAGTTGTTCTACATTCAGCAAAGTTCAAACAATTGTCAGGCAACTGTCAGAGGCGCAGTGGGAGAGAGGGAGAGAGAGAGAGAGAGAGAGAGAGAGAGCATCGAGGCGTGGCCATCAACAGGAAGATCGTTACAGGACATTAGCGACATGCCATTATGACTTCTGAAAATGCTCATTAAACATTCATTTAGAGGTCTTGTTGATCCGGCAAAACACGGGCGTGTGTTCGCTGTGCTGCTGCGATCGGCGGGGCCGGGTTGAAGGAAATAGTGATTGAAAATGTAGGCTGAGATTGTACTTCCTTCTCGGGGGGGGGCAGAGGAGACGTTGCTCTCCTATTACCAAAATCCAAAAAAAAAGAAAAAAGAAAGATGTAAAATGATCCGATAATGCGTTGACTAAACCGGTTATACCCGCCTGTCCACTTTCGACTGGAAAAAAATATATCGATGCAACATGCATTAGGCAAAGTGTTTTTCGCAAATACAGTTCTCTGTTCTGCAAAACTGTAGAAGCAGTTTTTTTTTTTTCTTTTAAAGTCGCCCAGTTAATACTGGGATTGACCAACATGCTGACATGAGATATTTTATCAGCATCGTTGCATAAATTACTGTCAATGCAATGCATGAAGTGTGGGGTCTCGGTTTGCTCGCACAGCTGTCTCATATTAGTCCAGTTATGTTGGGTATATAAGTAAATGTAGAGTATAGTGTGCTGCTCTTTATAGACGTGATTACAGAAGATGTATTGATGCACTGTATGTAATGGCAGACTAAATGAGCCCTGAGATACAATGAGCCTTACAGTAGGTGCCCAGTGACGATGCGCAGCTCTGAACACTAGATGGCGCAAATGGATTGGCTATCAAGAGCAGCATAATCCACGTTAAAGGGGAAATCCACCTAAAAGCAAAACTCAAGTCGTTTTAGAAGTGAACATAAGTTACATTACACTTGTTTGATTGAAGCACCATGTTTGGAGTTTGGTCTGACTTTATTGCATCACTTTAACATGCGTATGAGTTTCATTTAATGCAGAGAAAATGTCCTCATATCCCAGGAAAACTCAGCATTATTCATTGTCTATAAATAACTGTACAAACAGCATACATGGATAATATGTAAGGGTGAAATTTTAAAGCAGCGTGGAAGTTATGGCTATGGCCTTTTTTTATAGACCGCCATATATTTAGAAATACCTATCTGCATCAGAGATTGAGTGATAATGCAAGATGCTGGGCAGCCAGCCAATCAGAAGCTGGATACCAATATATTGATTTTACAAGTGGCGTGGCTTAAATGACACGAGACATAATAGAGACATAAAAGCAACTGTTTCCCCCTTTTACTGTCACTGAAGTTCTCCATGGATGGCTCTCTAACGGCATAGAGGGGGTTTAACCGTTTTAACCTCACAGTGTTAGAAAAGATGATCGCCAACGTTGAACTGGGCTTTATGGAATCATCATTATCTCGATATATAGTCTATCATGAGCAAAAACAGATTGATCTCAGCAGTACCAGAAGCCGATCCCTGGCTTTTTAGTCATCCCGCTACTGATAAACCCAGGCCGTCACTCAAGCAGACGGTGTGGCCTGTCAGGAAGATGGCTGGGTTTATGGCTGACAGTTGGACAGAGAGAGGTGATGAGAGCCAGACTGCATTGTACAGGTTGAAAACGATTTGCAAATGATTGCATTCTGTCTTAATTATATTTTACACAGTGCCCCAACTTTTTTGGAATCAGGCTTGTATGACTCATTACCACAGACTTAAAGTCTGCATTTGCAAGTGAACGTTGCTCGCTGACGAGACAAGCTAACGCACACACACAGGGAAACTGCCTCTTTGTTTTGTGTGCTTTAGTTACTTGTGTAGCAACGTGCCATGGGTGCATTAATTACTGTAGTGCCCCAGAATGCCAGTCTACTGTGGCGTCTCTGGGACGCACGCACGCGCACGGAGAAAATAACCCAGAATAGCTAAAGCATACATCTCTGTCCGCTCCCATGATAATGCAATCATGTGTAATGTGTACAATAACTGCTACCTGTCAGAGTAGTGTCCACACCTACCACACATGCAAAATAATTTTGTTTTGCAACGTATTAACAGCCCAAGATTAGATCAAATTTGATACACTGCAGACTCTACTGTTGTATGATGTTTAAGAGCCAGAAATGTGAAAATAATGTTCTGCAGAACCTGTCGTCACAGTAAATTCTCAGAGGCAGCATTTACTCTTTCAGTCTTTACACAGGTGACCGTTCAAACATGGTCCTATGAAAAGCACAATTCAGCTTGCATACACACCTAACTGTGTAAGGACTAAACGCACAGATGCAAAAGGTCCCAGCACGCTGCTGCTCTTGTCATCTCTGGCCACTAGAGAGCAGAACTCCAGAGTAAAAGATAGGCCTGTGTGCTGCCAAGGTTGAGGACTGTGTTGACCTTTTTGTATTTTTAAATATAACCAAACAATTAAAGCTGTCTCTCCTTATTAATAACCCGGGGCTATGATAACACCCAGAGTTTAATGAATTTTAAAATTCATAAAGAAAGGTGGCCTCCAAGGGCACACACTGAATAAATGGGGAGGTTAACCTTCCTCGTGGCGTGTAATAGAGGGCAAAGTTGCATACTAGGATTGTGCCACTGATTATATTGAGATCTATAATGTCCAACTAAATTAATACCTTCACATACCATTGGAAACTGCAAAAGCAGGATTTTTTAGTCCTCTTGGTACAGAGTGAGGGCATAAAGTCAAATATCATCAAGGGAAAAGGGAATGATCTCCGATAAGCTCAAAAGGATGCATCTCAAACCTTTCAGCCCTTTGGCAGCATTCTGTTGGCTGTCTGCACACGCTGCAGTAAATCCACTACAACAGCAGCTTGTAGCGTGCTAGGCCACCAGTGCAATGGTGATACCACGCGTTGCCATGGAGACTGCACATACGTAAGAGGGTGTGTGTGAAAGATGGGGGGAGAGAGAGAGTGAGTGCACTGAGGCTGGGGGTTGGATATTACTGAACAAGAAACCGTCATTCAAGGTTCTCAGTGGAGGAGGGGGCTATGCGGTCATGGCTGACTGGTGGACTCGTGGCAATGAATGTGTGATCCCTCCCCTTTGGAACCAGAGGGCTCTGTTCAGGACATGAAAGCAAGGAGTCAGTAGACTGAAACTGGAGGCCGTGAGTCCCATTATTTATCCCAGCAGGAAAACCAGGATGATCTTCACCTTGGGGACAAACGAGCAGAGAAAGAAAACTTCACTATGGGCGCTAACCATTGCTGAGTTATATATCAAAATGATCTATATGCTGGAACTCTTATAGATATTATGGGCCATCAACTGTGTTGTGTTTTATCCTGTCTGAAGTGCCAGAATGTTTTTTTTAAATGTCATTTATTAAGAGGAAAAGTTTCCTTGTTTAGTAGTCTCAGTGAAAATAACAAAATGTTTATCATCGCTAATAAAACGATATATTTGAGCCATGTGCCAGTCTGCTCCTGATTAAACCACCCCCAGCTCTATCTCCATTTCACTTTAAAACACTAAAAGTAATTAGGACGCGACAGGTTAGATGATTAGATGATTCTGTCACCTTTTTGTATAACAACTGGCTTCAGAGTCTTCGTCTACTCATCAGCACTGCCATGTTTTCTCTCACCCACAGAGAGAATAACTGTCACCCATGCGAAAGGGACACAATTCTATTTTCTACATCAGTAAAAGCTAATTATGGCACTAAAACGCAGAACTCAAACGATCTCAGGAGTTGAGCATCTGCCTGACACTTTGCAGCGGTTTGCTTGAGAATGATGCAAAAATAGATACTAAATGCAAGAGTTTATGATCATCTCAGAAAATGACATTTTAAATCATCTTCATTCATGTGCGCCTCGACCTGTTGCACAATATGAGACAATGACGTAAATATTTATGCAGTTATTTTATTATGTTAACACGACATTTGAACCACTAACTACGAGAATTGACGCTATTGTGATTATTATAGTGCACTGAAACTGAGGTCGTTACAAACACGACATAATGAGAGCATGTTGGGTGATCTTTCTGCTTTTCACTGAGTGCAATACTCGGTTGAATATTATTCAAATTGGGGGGGCTTTATGCTGTAAGTTTATGAAAATGAAATGACACATTTTGAGTTAGATGGTCCTGATTAAATTAATTAAAATCAAAACAACAAAGACTCTCATCCAGATGGGTTTTTATTAATGTTCCTCTTCAGCTGTCAATTAGAAAATATCAATAGATAGATCAAAATTAGCTGTTCCTAGCAGGTACTATGTATACCTTATTTTTTTTAAATCACTGAGTGAAACACAGCAAATACACAAGTGAATATACTAACAAAAACTCATCTATTCAAGCTGTCACTTCTTAATTTAACTGCATGTGAAGTACATACTTTATCTGGCAACACGCTGGACTTTCACATGCTATGACCTCTGCCCTGTGTGTGTGTGTGTGTGTGTGTGTGTGTGAGAGAGGCTGTAATGACGTGGAGAAATCTAAATCAAAGGCACCAAACAGTGTGTGAGATGGCCAGAGTTCGGACAGCAGCCTGCTCCGAATGACTAATGCTGCACCAACGATATGCTCTCGTTACCCCGACACATGCAGGACTGTCAAATACAGGCCACAGAGAGGCTCCCTGTTTCTCTTGTCCTCTAACCTTAAAGACCCTGAAGCTGATTCTCTCTGATCATAACAACGTCTGGCATGTCCTCTCTGCACCCTCCGGTGCCCTGAGCAGGAAGAAGAAAAAGAGGCAGGGTATTTTATTTATATTTTTTTCTTTAACACTCGGAATCGGTTATGAAACATCAATGAGAGGATGTCGGGATATGGTTTTGTTTGGGCCACTAATGGGAATTGAAATGTAATATCTACGTGTGTATGTCGATGCATATTTCTGCAATGTGTGTGGACAATTTTCATTACCCTGCAGTCCTCGGGTCCCCTGGGGGATTGTGAGTGTATCATAGCCAATGTTGTTGTAAGCTGGAGGAAGGTGGCCCCTGTGACTGATTACTGTGTAGGGAGTCCTTTAGTGTGTAAAGACTTTAAACAGCAGCAGGTCTTAGAGAACTAAAGCCACGTTATAAGGTTGATTCAGTAAACTGGACTCAGTTCAGATTATAGGAAGCAGTTTAGCTGCACGAAAGGCAGCAGACCAACTTCAGAGCAACTTCCAGGCTTACAACAATGTTATTTTGTACATAATGTACACAATTGGCTTGGTGAACATGATGCCTGTTTCTAGGTGAGCTACAGTCAAGTCTGTAATGTCACATTAGTTGTGTACAGTATACACGCATGCACTTGTGTGTGTGTGTGTGTATATGTGTATATAGATAATTCAACAAGCACACTATACATACTTAATAGACACACACATGCACACACAGGCAGTAATAGGAGTCTCTTAAATGCCTGTTATCAAAACAACATCCAGTATCTTATCATTGCCAGCATCGCAACAGGAGGTAGCTGGAGGATGAAATCAAGTGCTCGAGGATGATCCCTTGCCAATGTGGATGGCTGAACAGTCACATGTGAATGTGAAGTAGATGGTGAGTCAATGGAAGCCCTTTGGCAGTATCTGTCACAGTGGGAAAGCAACAGAGAGACAGCATTTAGGAGTTGAAAGACCATAAATAACAAAATCACTTTTACTCTCTTTTCAAGTTATCCCTCCTCCATTAACCAGAACACACCCAGGAGATGGGCTCTCGTCACAGTGACAAGGGACATCTGCTATCAAAGAGAAATCAAGGAGCCAAAGTAAAGAAGCTCAGACTTTCTGAATGTTTGTATTAATAACTCCATGCTAATTATACCCCGTCTAGCAAGAGAGCAGTCTTAGTCCCAGAATACAGTAAGAGAAGTGATGTTGCCCTACATATCCCTTCAAAGTATGACACATCAAGGAACAGGAATGGAGTGAGACTACAGGCATCACCGCAGACACCACGTTTGCTAAAACTGTCTACTTACTGATGGAGACACAAAGGGAAGCTCTGAGACGGGCACAGGGTCACGCTTGCTTCTTTTTTAGAGTCGTTCATTTAGAACACATTGTTGTCTTGGGTGACGGTGAGGACGATGAAAGCAAAATCTGCTGTTCTTGAAACTAAAGCTATAGCCAACTGTGTCTTGACTTAGAAATGGCAAGTAAACAAAGTCGCAACGGAGATGAAAACACAGCCTCCTGTCCTGGTGTTTGTCACTTCTGTTATCCAGGTCTTTGTAATAGACTTTGATCTTGGCTATTAACCAGGTCTCTGTCCTCAGAATAACCCCATCACATCCCCTTGTCTGGCCTCAAGAATTACTGTGAATATTATGCAACAAGGTCAAATGTGCAGTGCAGCGAACTGGGTGTGAACATTAATGATGCTCATTTTAATCTGGCCAAACACTCTGGATTTCCGCTGCCACTGATGCATTTCCTCGAGGAAGGTTCTGGGGGTTTCATTCCCCTGGTGGGGGGTGCATGGCACAGCAATGTCTCATGATGCCTGACTGCAGATGTGAGAGACAGGGAGGCTGGATGGAGGAGAATGATCCTCCATCCAGTAAGTGATGAATGGTCGTATATGGGTTCCACATCTATGGTACTACACTTGAGATTAAATTGATTATGTATACTATATTTATATATTATAAATTGCATGGTTCAGATTGGCATGGATTATTTCAGTATACTTAAAAGCCCAACGTGTTTGGTGGAACAGATCAACTAAGCTGGGAATGACACGACAGGAGACATGACTCAACTTATTAGAGTGGGTTGGTAAATAGGTCATGTTTCCTACCCGACGCAACATATCCCACTTTCCACTTTCAGTCCCTGTGCTTGTTAGTGGAGGCAACACACTGAGAAATCAATGGAAACATAATGACAATGGATGGCAGTGGACCAGTGTTTGGGCTATAACAGGTGGGAGGAGCTGTGCAGAGCTGATAGAGAACAGGTATGAAAAAGTAGGCCAAAACACAGCAGTAAAGCAGTAATAACGCTCCGTGATCTGTATTAGGCATATCATATGACATGTAGCACTATTCCAGAAAAGCACTGGACTTCATAATGATTCATAATGAACCCTGCAGTCATAACACTAAGTTATAGACGGGCTTGTACTTCTATGTTTAAGTTTTAAATCATCGTAGCGAAGACATATCAGCATTGTAGGGGATAGGGAATGCATTATGTCAATGAGGGTGCTCACAAGTTTAGGTGTGTGTGTTTGGGGATGTGTGTGGAGATACAGCTTCACATGTCTGGTGAAGGAGGAGAAAAATCAGACCCCCCTCTGCTTTTCATAATTAATTGTCTTTTTTCCACCTGCTCTAGCTTTTGATACATCCATACCGTATATACCTCCACCTCTACTACTGCAGCATCACCTCTCTTCTGTCAATCCTTGTGCTCAGTAGCTTTTCACGCTGTCATAGTTTCTTCCTGAATCTTCTGTCAGAATCATCATTAAGTAGCACAGCAGGCATCTGCATTCCAGTTCCTGCCAGTCACTGTGGCATATCCACACCAAATGGATTCCATTACCCACTCATTCACATGACTGTTAGTGTATGCATTGTAATAAGATATACAAGTTGTATGTTGCAGTGGATGTGGATGAATTTATCACTGTGGACTGCAGAGGTGAATGAGCGTGGGAGTCCTTATCTGTCTGAGGTTTAGTGTGTTCTTTGAATGACCGATGGGGGAATAATAACACAATGTCCCTCGTTCTCTCCAGGCTGCTCCTTCTATCAGGCCCTATAGCCACTTGACCCTCGTGCAGTAAGTCGGAGGTTATGCTATGATTGAGTGATTGCATGGAGCCCTCTGCTACCGATTGAAGGATCAGTGCAAATGACTGGAGCCCATATCATATTACTAAGGCTATGTTCCCCAAGCAGCACAGCTGCTGTGGTATTTTGTGTCTGAAGCCCTGTCACTTTACACAAGTAGCTGCCGCAAACATGCACTCATATTCCACAAGTCAGACGTTTGTCTCCGTACTGCTGGATCAGATTTGTACCACAGGCTGTAGGAAAATAACCATTCCTGAATGTCTAGGCATTTCCTGTGGTATGCCACCATCATCCAGGGTCAATGTGTGTGTTTGCAATTGAAAAGATAACATGAGGAGATTAAGACATATTAACCAGTGCTTTGGCAGTCAGGAGCACAGATCAGAGATGCGAGGCTGCGTAGCACTGGCCTGTTGTGGTGGTGGTTTATGTGCGATCATCAGTACTGGCTCCCTGTCTTCCTGATTGCTACCCATTACATCATACTGAACATGCATCTGAGGCCTATGGCATTCTACTCACACACACCAACAGACCAGAGCCAAGAGCCATTCTTAGTATATTCATCATTTTAATACAGCACGAGTAACATGTAGTTGGCCCTTTTTTTTTTTTTTGGTTTACATGAGTAAAAACTCATGTGCTGTAATAGAACTAATGGCTGCCATAAGGCCGTAGGTCCCAGAGAACATGCGCGCACACGCACACACACACACACAAAGCTAAAAAAAAAAGCAGATAAGACAGACAAGTGCACCTGGGTATTTCCCCTAATATAAAGAGGATGGATGTCCTGTGTCAGCAGCTCAAATTCAGGGCTAGTTGCGACATGATGTTTGGAAAGGGAAAAGGACTCAGACAGGTCAATGAGGCAACAGCAGGAGGCACTGAGGCCAGGAGGAAGCTAGCCTGCCTCCTTTGCTGTGTTTGTATGTGAGCATGATTGCTGCCGTGTCTCTCCGGCACCTGACGGCTGACGTTAAGCATATTTGCACACATGCAACACCTCTGTTTATTCAGTTCTAATGGACCGGCCCGGCCTGCTTGGTCGCTCGTATGCGTGCTTTAAAATTAGATTTGGGTCTGCGATAATGACTCGCGGGCAGCATGTTCATTGCATAGTGATGCAAGACACACCGACTGAGGCTTTGTGTGTAGTGAGAACGATGAGGAGGAACGACGCTGTACGACGCATGAGCGCTGCACTCTGCTGGAGCTTGTTGGAGGTGAAAGGCACGTCATACAGGCCAATTGAGTTACTTACAGCAAGGCTCATTTGGCAAACACCTGCAGAGGGTAGTGTGAACCCTCAAGCGCACTGTGGACAACAATGCATGCTGGAGGGAGCTGATGGTGGGGCGAGGACAGCAAACTGGGCAAGCAAGAGGGAGCACTCTGACAGCTGAAGAATTACCATTTCATTAACAGTATGCATTATTTATGTACATCCCTCTATTATCCCGGCACATACATTTACAATGACCTTGAGTAATCACACTGGTCTAGTAATGATGGAGAGAATATAATACTTGAGCAGACTGCTCCACATTTCATGCGCAAGTGTTTTCATTAAATATTAGCTTTTCCTGTTTGATACTTGTCTTTTCTGACATACTGTAAATTTGATTTTATTTCTTTTAAAACTTTTTTTAAGTATGACACACACATGCACACCCCTCCCCAATATTAGAATATAACACACACGAAAAAATATATAACTTGGATGCTTTAGCCGTTTTTTTTTTTTTACAGTAGCTGCTGTTGTGAAGTTGAGGAGGACATTGCACAGAACGCAGATCACTGAGTTGCCGTCAAAATGGCTAAGGCAACTGTGGAATACCATGGGCACTTTCCAGATATTTAACCACCTTTTTGAGAAGGAAGTAAACAAGCAATCCGTCTCTAGTGCAGCACACATTCAGCCAAGAAAGGGAGACCGAAGACTAAAGGTTCTTAAATGTAAGCTAACCAACTTTCCTCCAGCATCTGGCAGTATCATTATACAGTATATGCTCTGTATGTGGAGGACAGCTCAACCTTACTGGTCCTTAATCTCGGTTTCGTCAGGCTCCCAGGAAGAGCCAAGCCTTCTCGGGGGCTGGCAGGCGACATGAAGGGAG
Source organism: Gadopsis marmoratus (assembly GCA_036023855.1). Classification (NCBI taxonomy): domain Eukaryota; kingdom Metazoa; phylum Chordata; class Actinopteri; order Centrarchiformes; family Percichthyidae; genus Gadopsis; species Gadopsis marmoratus. The sequence continues at coordinate 70,633 of JAVQJF010123087.1, read as the reverse complement.
AAATTGAGTGTCTATATGAATCCTAGCCAACACCAGCTTTGGCTGGCAGGCTGGCACATTACTTGATGCCCCCATGAGATGAAACATGCAAGGTCTTTACATAACCTTGCCAGCACTCAAGATGACCTTCCAACTGCCTGTACTGTATGTGTCAGAGCCAAACTGGACTGTTGTTCTTTCCTGTCAAACCTTCAAGATTTTCAGATTTCCACTTTTGATAAGGCACAATAACTGTATTGTCAACTACAGTATCTTGCTGCATCATGCATTCTGTGTCCAATTGTATTGTAGCCTTTTTTTTATTGAATATCAATAAACACTAAAACCATTAAGGTTTACATAGAGCAGCGGCTTCCATCTACATTTCTCAGTCATTAAAGCTCAGATACTGTACGCAGGGTTTGAAATTTCTGATACTGACAATACTTAGAATCTGTGGCTGAAAGTAACTCAGGCCTATCTAATTTATCCACTAACAAAAACTTAGATAAAGCCACAAGTCATTTTACAGATGCCATAATGACGTAAAGAAAATCTACACATAGGAGCTTTACAGGATGTTCCTCAGATAATCTAACTCCCCATTGAATACAGGAAAACAAAAGCAAAGTGCTTGTTATTAGCTACACTTTTATTTTGGTAACATTGACTCGTGAACACTTACTGATTACGAGCCACCATTTGGGAGCAGCTGAAGAAGTTATTAATAGTGTGACATTAAAATAGACAGATAGCGCTTCATTCATCAAAGTGCAAGGTTTATTAAGGCAAGCGCTTCTAGAGAGAGAGAGCGAGAGAGCATGAGGGTCTGTATCGCTGCTGCCTCTGCTGAGCGCAGGGAGGATGTTGTAGTTGTAGTCATAGGGTGGAGAAATGACAGCAAGGTCACAGAAAGTCCAACAGAGAGAACAGTACACACCAAAATTGAAACTTTCTCTAACAGGAGCCATTGCAATGGAGAGTATCAAAAGCAAGGATATAACATGTAATGCTAATTACATGCTAAAACAAGATTTGTTATTTGTTCACTGTTAATATATAACATCTACTGAATTTCTTCTCCCTAATAAGTTCCGCTAATTTGTGTGTATCTGTAATCTCTATCCAGGCAGCTGTCAGGAGCCACTTTGCTAGCCTCCCATTAATGTGGTGCCAACTCAGCAGTTTGCCTCATTGCCCCAATTAAATATCTTAACACGTGTTTACTCTGGGGAGAACTTACACACCGCTTGTGTCACAGTTACTATAACCTGACTACTCTACTGATTGCTCCTGTTAGCTTAGATTTAGAGCCGGCCTGTAGTTAAACGTTGAATTCCACTGAATGGAACAATAATGCAGCATATCCATTAGTGACATAAGATGGGATTTTAGTGTCAGGCAGTGGGAGTGATGGGGGGACTGTCCAGAGTAAAGCTGATAATGTGGACATGGGGGATAAATACACATGCTGCGTTTGGCTATGTGGAATATAAAACAACATATTACTACTGACCTGTACCTGCATCTTTTTATCTGCTGGTATGCAGTAAATATGAATGATTTCACAGACCATTTACACAAGACAAATGAAATGTATAAAAGCTGGCTTCAAACCATGCAATATAAATATACTACATTAATACAGTCCGAGATAAAACCTCCCACTGGTCGACTACTGCACCCTGCTTCCGCTTTCAATGGTCGTCAGTAGCAAACAGTTGACTTTACTGACGAGCTACACGCTAACGATGCAAAGGTTTTTTGTAAGGCATGCCACGTGAGCTGCGTTTATCAAGAGCGCTGTGCAATTTAGGTCGTCATTCACGACTCCGACTGAAAGCTTTTCAAATGAGTTTAAATGACATTCAGAACATCCATTCATAACAAACCCATTCACTGCATTTATGTGTGGCTGTTGCGGCGTCTGCCATGAGGAGAGGACCTGGAATGTGGAGGCGATTAGTGCTAATTAAATAGACAATGATTGAATGTAATAGGCCTGGCAACTTTATTCTGCTTCACTTCTATGCTGGTCCCCAGAGCCGTTTCTCGTTAATGTTGTCATACACACCCACTCCTGCTATTTGTTTATGCCTTTAGTTTAAGCCCCAGGGAAGCCAGAAATTAAAACCGTCAGGACTTCTGCCCAAATCCGAGGAAGTCAGTATGTAAAAACTGTGAGCTTGTTTGTACAGTATGTATGCCGTTAAAAGAGCAAGTTCACTTGTGCAGGTAGATGCCAAATATTTAGTTCTGACAGATGAAAATACATGCGAGGGAGGTGATAATATCACACAAATGGAACATGCACTCTACCGTTTTCTATTTTGCATTTTGTAACTCATATTGTGCTTTAGAAAGGCTGTAATTTAATATTTAATGTAAACTAGGCTAATAAAACACTACTCCTTCATACATGTGGGGATTATGTGACAGTTTGTCTTACTGTGGCTTTAATTCCTGCTCTTCATATTATCAGCTGTTAAAAGGAATGAAAGCAGGTGCAGTCGCTACCCATCTGGTAAAGAGTCAAGGCACATGCTAAAACTTTGGTGCAAAATGCTCACTTGTGCTCTTCCAGGCAACCAGGGAGGTCAGGTAAGCATAGCAGGATTTACAGTGCCGATGTGACATTGACGCTCTCCTGCCAGCTTACACTCCCCAGGCACCACATCACATTATCATACACATTATTTATTCATGCATAGTCTATTTATGTATTGACTGAGACAAACAGAGGTTGATGCAGTCTATCTGCATGAAAGCAAGGGAAATGAAGAAAGCTAAAGAAGCTGTTCTTGAAGCATGAATGCATGTTTGTCTCCTGTTAACAATTCAGGACTCGGTGAGACACTGCAATGGGATTCTCTGTTATAAGGAGCGACACTGGCCCCCTGAATGTAATTGCACCATGTCGACTTTGTGGTGAATCACCGCCATGCATTTTACATTGGGGGTGGGAAATGGGCGTGGCTACTAATCATTCATCTGAGATGGAGAAAATGTGAATGTGTGCGAGACGTAGAGCACAAGAGTGTGTGTGTGTGTGTGTGTGAGAGGAAGAGAACGAGCTTGAAAGATGAGTTATGATTTGTTAGAGCGAAATAAAGCTGAAGGTGGTAAGCAACTTCTGCTAATTTTGCAATATGAGCATTTGTGCAAATCAAGAGCAAACAATCTATGACTTGTGCAGTCAATGCAGTCAAATTTCTAAGTCGTTTAGCGTTTTTTAAAACTCCTATAATCTAAACCCCGCCGACGACATGAGGCGAACATCCTCTTGTGTCAGTGACGCCCAGGACTGCCTCTAAGCCAGTGCAGAGGAAGTGGAAATGTTTCTTATTAACAGTGCGTATTCCAGTTTGGATTTGGGGCTACAAATGCACAACAATGATTTATTCAGCTAGAAAAACACTCCTTCCTTGAGTTTATCTCACAAATGAAAACCGTATACTTCTCTGTATGGATATCTGGCTGTCTGTGTATATATTGCATAGCCTGGAACAATAAACACACAGGCTTGTAGTTATCTGAATTATGGATGGGATATTTACACAGACTGGTCCCCTCTGGCACCATCTTTTGTTTTAGCTGTGGAGACACAGAACACAGCCAAACAGAGAAGCAGAAATCATGTGAGAGAATTATTTGGGAATAAAGAGGAATCGAGAGGTGGTGACACAGATTGAGCCTAAGAGCGTAAGATGGAGAACAAATGGTCTGATTGACTGCAGGCAGCACACACAGGCCTGAGGATGGAAGAAGCATCCAGCACCAGTGCTCTCTGCCTGTGTTCTCATGCTACCTGCAGCTCTACAGACATCAACTGATGTGATTTGAACTCATCCTCTGGGGTGCTACAGTCCAAGCCCATGTGTTGCTCTGCCAAGCATGTCTCCAGTGACTTGTGAAGCCGTTATCTTAGCCTCTGTATCAGCCACCTCACTGTAGTGCTGGGATATTCACAAGATGAATTATAGAAAATGATATTGCAGATGACTGAATCCGCCAAAGCCCCGTAAGATAATTCTTACCTTAATGTTTGCACCTTTTTTGAGTCGCTGTCAGCGACTCACCTACAGCAGACACACACTCGAGATGCGGGAGTGTGTGTGTGTGAACGAATGTCAATAAACTCTTAGAAACTCTGCCTTTAACATTTGCTTTCACCACTTAAAGTATAATAGCTGGATTCCACTGAGTGTCCTAGAATCCATGAAAATCATTAAGTGCAGTACAAAGCAGTTGCAATGTTGTTGCCATGGTAACAATATGACGAGGCTGACTTTCCTGCTCAGATCACTCCAAACATACAACCTTGTTGTTTTTTCTTTTCAAATCAAACACCACCACCACATGCGCTATCTCACTAAGTATTCTGGGTGTTTATGTGTTTTTTATGTACCTTGCTTTGGCAAGAATATTGATTGACAGCTCTGTTGTAGGTTGTGTGGTCCTGTGTGTCTGCATAGCCTGCACCAGACACAGTTACCATCCGCATCATGCGTCAACACTAATGACGTCCTCATGAACAGCTTACGTAACAGCTGGAGTCTCCCCTCCTTCCTTTGTAAATTCAGTCACGTCCAACTGGAGCTGCAGCCAAACTGAATAATACATCTGTACTTTTCTTGCCAGACCTCCGTATTAGTATTAGTATTCCACTACTTTATCTCTCTCTTTCTCACAAGGATAAGTGCATGTGCTTGAGCCCTTCAGCGGTTACACAGACACCCATCAACAGGTTAACTAAGTGTGGTAATACTGTACCAAACATGGCCCTGTTTTGGATCAAACGGAAGACAGAGCAACACATTGCAGAAGACATATCAATAGTGAGAGAATTCATGTCTTACCTATCAGGAAGTCTGCAAAGGAAAGCAATGTCTACAATCTTAGCACTCTATTGAAGGATAGATGATAAATGAGGCAGTCAAAAAGCCTGAGTGCCAGACAGTGCAGGGTATGGTAGCATGCTTGGAGTACAAAGGGATCTAAAACTTGTTTACTGCGTGTTCTAACTATACAAAGGCTGATAACATATACAGTACGTAGGCATATCCTCATGCTGCTGCAAGCAGTAAAGGACACGGGACTAGAGGTAGGGGAAAGGTGGACATGGTTGCAGAAGGGGGAAGGAGGGAAGGAAGGAATTAAGGAAGCATTGGGAGGGTAGGCTGCAGACATGAATAGTCGCTCATGAATATTCTCGCATAGTCTTCAGGACAGGAAGTTTCACCTTTTTTGCTCTACAAGGCCAGTTGAAGCTGAAGCACATACTGAAATTGTCTAGTCATTGAACTCATTAGGGCAGCAGCTGCCTCCATCTATAACCCCTTTTCTTTTTGCACATTGGTTTGGTCTGTGCATGCGCCTCAGGGTGGCAATGACCGAGTTAATGATGTGGGGAAGGGAGGGCTAGGCAGGAGCTACAGATGCTATGCTCCTCAGTCCAACATAAGGGGAGTGCAGGGCAGGCAGACACGCACTCGAACACACCACACCACCCTGGACGGGGTGGCAGAGGGGCCCAGAGAAAGATGCTCTCTTACAGGTTCTCTGTAGGCACACATGCCCTAAGAAATCAGTCTTATACTATGCTCAAGCGTTCACTCCTCACACGTTCATGCATGAACACACACATGCTAGAAAGGGGGCAGAAACACACCAGATTCTCTCTAAAAAAAAAAAATAAAAAAAAAAAATGGGACAGCAATGGAGGAGAACTTATTTTGGAGAGGTGGAGAGCTATCAGTTCACACAGAATATATGAGAGAGGGGAAAACAAGACGGGAGTGGGCAGGGGGATACGAGGAGCATCAGCAAATCAAAACAAGGAGGGGGTACGCACAAACCTTCTGGCTCTGTGCTCTCTTTGTGGACGGCTTGCTTCAGCGGGCAGCAGAAGATTTCGTGACACTTAGCACGAAAGGGGGACCCTTTACTCCTTATATCCGCAGAATGGATGGAATCCTGCCGTAACATAATGTACTCCTGGGTACCTGGGGCAGCATCATCCTGGACTGCGGTGGTGCCATAACAGAATGAACTGGGGTTAGAAGGTTCACAGCACACAGAAACAAAAGCAAAAAACAACAGCAACGGCAAAAACACACAGCGGAAACACAGGCAAATTAAAAGGCATCACACATTAGCAACAGCTATGTCTTTAAATAACAGTAGTGTAGCTAGCATGTAGTGAAAGAGTGAGGAAGAGGAGAGAGGGACAGAAGAGAATAAGAAAGATGGAGACAGGCTTAGATCAAGAACACCAAGCTCACAAAATAACTAAAATTAAACACAAGTAATGAACTAACGGTGGGGGCTCTGTTAAAAGTATCCTTGGTCGCTGAAAAGAAAAGGTGATAACACAAAGAAAATGTTCAAAATTTGTGTTATGACAGCCTTTTAGCAGGCGCAGGTGACACCATGCACTGCTGCACTTGAATGAGGGGATTGCAGTGCTCGTAGGGGAGTAGGAGCTCGTAGGATTGCAAGGCAAGCGTGCAGTCTGCTACTGTGTATACCAAGTCATCAGTGAAACTGATGTCAGGTGGGTGGGTGATGATGGCCCCCCTGTTCACCACATATCCGCCCCATATACTGTATGAGTAGGCAAGCAGATGCAAAGGCATGCGCAGGTCACACCGGAGTGGCCAGATTTGCTCTCACGAAGTCACAATTCAAAGTCAAAAAAGCGGGTATAGCATCACTCTGCGTATCTATAGGAATTCTGGACTGGGATCCTGTGAAAAGCCCTGTGTTTCTGTCTGTGTACTGGATCTATTGCATCTGTCCTCTTCTGGGCAGAGTCCCTGCTTGGCTTCGATCATTGACCTATTTTCTCTGTGTTGATGGATTAGTTACAAGCGAATCAGCCCAAATAAATTGTATCCCTAATGGATTTGAGTGCCATGGCTCTCTGACACATTCACTACTTGATGAAAATGACTACAGAGAATCTGCAGCCACTATTGAACTGACACAATGCTTAATCTCTCCTCCATTTATGACATGTGTGACCAACAGAATTATTTTCAGTTTTCAGTTTAGCTAAACTTACCAGAAAAATGGCATCACAAATGGTGTTAAAAGTGTTCACCTGGCACAACTACACAACTCGTGACCCATTTTCACACAGTGAGTTGGTCTTGATGACCTGATATCCTCTCTTCTCATACTGTGATAATATCACAATATGGTACTGCATGTAAAGCTCAGCCAACTTTATTCTGAAAGCTGAAATGTGAATGGATTACAGTACCACCTCAGTTTCAGACACCCACACGCTGGCTTCCATGCACTGTATTTCCACACACAGTGCACAGGGTCGTCTAAACAAAAATAAGACCAAGAAGCACACATAAACCTTTCTTTCCCTTTGTGTCTCAAACCAAAACGCACACAGGAAATAAAACAACTAGACCACATGTATTGGAGGCACATGGGTTCAAGTAATATTGTTCTAAATAGTCCTTAAAGGACAGGCAGAAAAATGACACTGAACACTGTGTACACACGGTACAGGAAAAAGCTGTTTAGTGAACAATACTAATTAGAATTTAAGGACACAGTGACTGAAAACATAATGAAATGTGACTTCGAACCATGTCAATGCCTAATGAGAATGTTAAGTGTTTATGTAGTGTATGTAAACATAGTTTTATGAATGACTCCTTAAACTATGTAACTATACTGCTCAGACCTGTGTGGGTGCAGTGTTACCAGCAACAAACTACAGTCAATGTCTGCTCTGTATTCATAAACCTGACGCGCTCACCCTTATCGGAGGCAACTAGGAATAAAGAGGCAAAACAATTCACTGCTGGTGATTGGCTGTAGGTTTACTTTCATTCATAAAACCCTTTTGCACACATAGCGATTAAGTTCGTCTCATTTCAGTGAACTGTTCTCCATTTTAGTAGAGTACTTAATGGGAGTAGAGTGGCGCAATCAACAGATATACAAAAATGATATCGGAAATAAATTGGTTAAGGAGGGGGAATGACCCCCAACTGTGCAACCAATGGTAACAGAACTTTAGGATTTAATGCATTAAATTGGGTAAGCATACAGTATGCATACCCAACATTACCCCCTCCCATAACAAAACAGGGGAGTTCTTGAATTAACATACAAATAAAGAATTGGAGACTTGAGCTTCCAATAGAAATGCCCTCTCTAAGCATCCCAAGAGTAATTTGATTCTGATTTGGCAAAGACAACTTATAATAAATCAACTTGACTGGAAGACCTTGTCGCTGAAATGTTCACTAACTGGTCAGTACGTATCTGATGATTCTGGAGTAGATGTATACAGACTTATGCATTGTAAACCTGCAAATAGGCACAATAATTATTTTGTTCCCGCTGTCTTGAGCCTACTAAACAACCTGTGACTGCTGCTAATCGTACTATCTCGTCTATCCGTTGTCTTGTTTCTTTTGTTGATGTTGTTTTTGTGCTGCATTTTATGGCTGTAGGTCAATTTGCCCCTCGGGGACAATAAAGACTTTTTGACCTTTGACCTAAACCTGAGCTGCACTATAGAGGTTGCAGATTAAATAGATGAGGAGGATCAGTTGTTAAAACTGAATAGGCCTTGAATGGGAGAGCTAACTTTCTGAGCTGCATGTGTTTTTCAACAACACCCTTTTAGCAGGGCCCATAAACTGGGCCACAAGTCCTCGAGACGGATCCAAAAATGAATGCCAGCCATTGTCTGACACAAGCCACCCTAGCGTGTCAACTCCATAAAACACGCACATACGCACACCCCAACAGGCAGTAGGACTTATTAGTATCTTTGTGCCTCCTTCAGACTACACCTGCTACACTAAACCCCCCCACCAGCAGATGGTCCTAAGAAACCCACCAATACTATCCATTGCAGCCCCTCGCCAAGAAAACCACAATGCTACTGAAACTTTAATGGTGCTTTTGCAATGACAGAGAGGAGGTCTCCTTCCAGGAATATGACCCCATTCTGTGCTCCTGAGGCACAGAGGTGCCGTTACTCCACTTGATCCAGTAGAAATTGAGCTAAACTAAGATAATCTGCCCTTTTTGTGATATCTTTTTAAACCGCACACAGAGAGATAGAACGCAACATTGATGAGTAGAAAAAAGTTAAATACAATAAACTGTCCCTTTTATTCCCCTCTTGCCTGATAAGTTTCTCTTCTCCCGAAACAAACTAAACAAAGAATAAAGGGTTTGTGTCATCTGCTCAAGACAGGTGTTAAGGTCCACTGAGACACATCCACAGGTTAGTTGGCAAAGGGTCAAACTTCAAACTGCGTACTGGCACAAACATAAATGCACTCTGCAGTTGTTTTCTCTCTGTCATCCTTGCTATCCTGTCTAGAAAACGTTTGTGTGAAAGATGGCAAGAATAGACCCTCGAGAGCTTGAGCAAATGTCTAATTGCAGCCGGAGTTTATTAATGAGCAAGCTAACTGCTGGCTCATCTGAGGTAATAAAAATGAGTGACGGCGGGGCTAAGAGGACGAACAGAGGGGGGGGTGGGCACCATCTTTTACAGCCTGTCTCCATCATCCTTGCCCCAGGCGTGATGAAGAGCACATATTGGGATTGAAGGATGCATGATGAATGATACAGCAGGGCCTGGGACCAGCCAGCCAGAGTGAGCTGTCACCCAGGTTCATGATAGTCAGTGATCTTTGGGCACCAGTGTTGCCACACTGGCCCTTCAGCAGAGAGCAATAGATGTCCTTGCCCCTCTGCCAGGAATAAATCTCATAGTAAGGAGACATGGGTGCAAATAGAAGCAGAGGGGTGAGATGCAACTTTCTTTGGTGAGTTGCTCATCTATTTAAGGCCCCTTATGAATGGCAGTGTTCAGGTTTTATGGCAACAGTGTGGTAGATGGACCATCTGTGCTGTGCTTTTGTCCAAGTGTGGAACGCGTCTATAGGACGGAAGAGCAGGCTTAAAGTGACAGTGACACCAGTTACCTGCCTCATGTTCAAATGGGGTTCAAGGACATGTGTAATCAACTGAAGTGCTGTCTTGTCCAGAGAAATGAGCTACACTTCCATATATGATGTGCAATTTGCACAATTTACTCAAGCCATGGCTTATATCCATCAAGAGGGTGGAACACATTCATTATGACTTGACAAATCACATACTCACTAATTTAGAATCAGAATTAAGCACAGAAACAGGTCTGTAGCCTGAGGTTTGTGTTTCGAAAATAGCCTGGCCTGAATGTCGTTTTACAAGGAGTAGAATCTAGCACATTGTCTTCTGGGATGCCTTCAGTTCAATGTGGCTCCATCTCAAGAAAGAATAGTTTTATTTTGGTTGTAAGTCACCTTGCAGGCAGCGAAGAAAGTGAGTCGAGGTTTACTTTGAAACGCAGAATGAGCTTGCATTTTTATTTATGCTCTTTCATCTCTCACTCACATTCTCACACACACACACACACACAGGCTCAATAGGGTGACATGATAGCTTGGGACAGATATTGTAGCCTATTGCTATCAACACATTAATTGCTAGAAAATACATGACCGCATCTTAGTTAAGGCATTAGTTTGCGTACATTATTTTTCATAATGACTGTTTAGCTGCATGACGCTGTATAATACAGTGCCATGCCATTAACGTTTAGCAAGGAGGCATGATGACGGTTTCCATTATGCTGACAATTGCTCAAATGCAATACAGTAGGGTCATGCTCTCTGTGCAAGAGCAATTTAATTATGCCAATAAGTAGTATGTAAAGAAACTATGAATCTAGCTCAGATGGTAGTTTGTCATCAACAAAGTGATGTGAGTTCACTGCGTTCTAACCTTTTTTGGCCTGTGAGCTGTTAAAATTAAGCAGTATCTACGTTGAACACCTGATCACAGATTGAATATAGCCACAAAAAATGTACGTTTCCTCTGAATAAATGTAAAAGGCCTTGAGGTTAAACTACCCCAGTCAGAAAATCAAACTAATTGTAGCAGAACAATTATTTTTCTATTTTATTATCCCATCAATAATATTACGACCCTTAAATTTATCGTGTGACCTCGCTGAGGGATCCAAACCAGTTGCTAATCACTGAGGTAGAGCCCCACATTAAAATCTGTCATGAAGTCTTTGTCCACTTTGGCAAGCATTAATGGTGTTGCTATACAGAAATAGCGTGACGTAGGAAATAACATTCTACAGATTACTAGACTACGCTGTTAATAATCTATAGAGATTTAATGCTTTTGGACAGTCAAAGTAAAAATGGAGACAAGCACAACTTATTTCTGGCATATTATAGAGTCAAACTTGCACCAGGTTGGTATTTGTTTTATTTTTTTCAAAGCAGAGTGTGTTCATTGATGGCTACTGCAGGAGTATATAATGTTGTCTCGCTCTTCTCTTAAAAAGTGTACAGGGACTGTGTACTGTACTGTATGTCTATGACAACAGCCCTTGCAAATGAGCATGTACACACACACACAAATGACCTAATAAAATATTGTCATGCACACCAGCTCCATCCCTGTCATGGATTAAAATGTTTCATGGATATTGTGTCAACAGACAGGGATCAAACACATAGTCTTGCTAAGCGGATTAATGCTAAAGATCTCTTTCACAGCAATAAACCGCTGACAAGAGCAAATGGGATTGTGAAGCGTATACTACTGCCTGCGATCATTAGGCCTTGGAGATCGCAAAGACTGAAACGGTGTGGGAGGAGGTTCAAGTGTAATAGGATCAACATATCCTGAGGAGTAAGTGACACTAAGTAGCTTATGATATATCACATGTCAAATCCGCACCAAAGTCACATATGATTCCTATGTATGTGTTCTACTCACATTCGCTCTGTGCCTTCTGCCAAACGTGAAAAGTTACAAGGATAGAAAGGCGTGTTGCCTTTCTATCTTGCTATTGGCTGACAGTGTGTTTTTATGAGGTTTGGTTTATCTCCAGTGAAGGATTTTAATAGGAAACATCTGTCTTCTTTTATGTATAAGACGAATTAGCACAGTGTCGACTACCTCCTCCATAAAATTATCATGAGCTAGTGAACCGAACGCACCAGTGCTCACTTCACGGGTGTGGTTCACAGTGTGTGTTCACTCATCTGTATACATACTGTGTAAATGAAAATACACAGCAGACACAGTATGACTAGGTTAACGTTTTACCTGTTAGGTTTTTATTATGAAAACTGCTATCAAATTCTTATTGCAGCCTGGAATATGCAAATATTTACTTAAAATCTTTAAAAAAGTGCCCTAAAATGATCAAAATCAAGTCTGAAAAGCAGATTAGAGTCTTTTTAAAGCAGGCAATTTGTCATTAGCAGCCTATGAACAATAACAATTGTTTGATTTTCTGTAAATGGCTGTTAATAGTGTTACCAAGTGTTATCAAAAAAAATGAGAATGTGACATCAAATAATCTATTAATTATTAACTTCTTTCTTTGAAATCTAAATATTATCTGTAAAAAAATTAAAAAGTTAACACAAGCCTACAAGAAAGAAAGCCAAACATTTTCTTTTAAATTACATGATCTGTTTTATCAAGGGTGAAATTGCAGTCTGCAGCAGCTGAGTGTGTTTGGCTCCAAGCAGCACATTTGTTGCCTCACCCTGAAAAGGCGTATATGCCATATACACAGCTATGTAGACTTAAATTCTCAGACAGTGAAACATACACTGTGACTCACTTTGGGATACAGTATTGGACTTCTGAATCAAACTGGCTCCTGCCTTTATTGAGCACACTTGACCACGTGGCGTACAAATAAATACACTCACATTATGCGACCTTACAAAGACAGAGCAAAAGAAATGACCTTTGCAGTTTCCCTAGAAACTGCACTGCAGTAATATATAAACCACTTTAAAAAGTCACAAATGTGTCCTTCATTGGCCCAGTTGTAGGAGTGGCCATAAATGCTCAACACACAAAAAAAAATTCCCAGAAAATGTTCTCTGCCAACAGAAAGCTGTCGTCTAGCGAGTTGCATAACAGGAGGCAATCTCAGTGTGAGACCTGCAGCTCAGAGTAAGAGAGACGGGGAGTCTGAGCTGCTGGATCATGAAACCCAGCGTAACTGTCTGCAACACATCTCATATAAATCTTCAATCACAACACAGAGATCTGATCAGAAAGCAGCCTGCTGATCATTTATAAGCTGTGGACTGGCATCAATATTTGACATCAAATGCTGTCAAATCAATTATTTGAAGCCGCTGAATGCTACGTTAAATGTGTACTTTGTTCTCGTCAGAATAACCAGCATTATGTAATGGGAACAGTGTACTTGCTTTCTGCTGGCTAGTTATCAGGGGCTGCAGTGACCGTCCCCAACCTTCTGTTCTGTCTCAACCCTCAGTGCACTTACTTCATGTCTCAATGCATGGCTGACTAAGTGCACAGGCACATTTCACTTCCATCCATCGCTGTAAGTTAATGTGGGGTCGACGGGTCCTGGCTCAGTGCTCGATAAAACACCTCGGCTCTGTCAGGAAATGAAAACATGAATGATCTACCTTTTTACTTAAAATAAATAAATAACGTATAACCGCATCCCTCTCTATCTTGACATCTGCTTCCAGATCTCAGTGCGATTTGACAAAACACTGTCGGGCTCAAATCAGAAGTAAAGAACAACAGAGATGCAAAAGATACAGCAATTCCAAATATTAAATCGCTAAATTCAATCCAAAGTTTTGAGTAGTGATGTAATGGTATTCAGCACCAAATGATCATATCGCCACTAAGCCTTCACAAGTTGTGACAAGCTTCTTTTATTAATTACTTTACCAAAAAACTGTGTTCTCTGCCAAGAACACAGTCCCTGGCAGAGCAGATATGGAGGGGCAGTGTCTCTCTCCGTCCTCTGCCAACCAGATCAGATCCCAGATGGGCACCGAAACCACACACACACCCGCAATTTATTAATCCACATTTACAGCCTGTTGGTTAGAGGAGGAATCGATTGATTTCTGCCACAAGGTAGCAGAGGGAGAGGGGGTGGAGAAGGAAAGGGGTGGAGCAGAAAAAAGGAGGGTGACCTTAAAACGCCATTAGTGTGAGACTTGGGACAGGAGAGCTTTTACTGAATGTTTTCCGAGAACGCAAAGGCCACAGAGTGTTCAGATCTGTTGAGCTGTAGTTAACAACATTTTACAGAGAAACAGCAGGATGGAGGGAAATGAGAGACTGTTGGATTTGAAGTCGACGTGGCCTTGTTGCCACCTACATCACATTTGTTCTGCCAAAGTTCACATTCTTTCACTTTGAATTTAAGATTCATGATTATTTTTAATTGATTGTGATCAGAACGACAGTACGTGGGATGCATTATTCAGTAACGGCATCCACTTTTCTAATTTTCTTATACGTTTTATCGTGTGTGATCTATTGTGGCTTCTATACACATTAATTTATTACTAAATATGTTATAATTCATCAGCAAGTTTCTGCAAATTGCCGTTTTGCTGTTGCGTCTAAGCCTTACGGAAACGTTGAGCTTATTATACCTGGAACTTATTGTATTATTTGTGAGTCTGCATGCATTTGTGTGGATGGGGTTCTGATCGTGTAAAGATGTTCTTCTTTAGTTTTTGTCATTTCATGGCTTATCGACTGGCAGATCGTAATTTCTTTGTTGCCAGATGAAGATACATTCCAATTAGCAATAAAACCCATGACAAACCACCAATAAAACTCTTGATAAACTCTATAGCATTTAATAGACACTGACTTCATGAAGCTTGGCAAGCACTGGAACACTCCAGTTGTTCCTCGTGTTCAGCCCTTAAATATGACTGTTGGGATGGCAGAAAATGTTTTTTGTAAAATGGTTAATTTTAAAATCATTTTGTTGTGACAAAATAGTAATTACTTTATTTATACAAGTATTCTTGTCTGTGTCTCACTGATTTTGAGATTAAACAAAGTCAGGTCAAATTTTCCAGAAAAGTAGATGTGATGTGAACAATAGTTCCTTCTATAAAATAAAAGATACACTATCAAAGAAAGGGATTACGCTGGTTTTATGACTAACCCTTCTGCTGTATTAACAAGTGATGAACACACAGTCAATTCCAATTGACCCAGAGTCCCAACTAGCTTGGCCTTGATGTAGGATTACATAAAGGATTCAAATCCAGGCATTCAGAGAGAGGAGATTTAGGAACAGCTAACGCCAACGCTATCTGAATCATCACAAATATGGGATTAGTGTTTGATGGCTCAGTTTTCTGATGATGCATTTTAAGAGCGACAGAACGCACACAAACACACATCCCTTAGTTGTTTTTTACTTGTGTCAAGTTGGGACAACAGCCAGGCATTTGTTAGGCATTGTGATGGGAACCACAGCAAACAAGCAAATGGAGAGGACCGTGTTCTGTGTTCCAGTCTCGACTCTGAGACGAGCTGAACTGGAACAAATAAGGTTATTCCAGGACAGTCATTGTCGCAGACTGTGGTGCTTCTGAACTGAAGACACATGAGAGCTTACCAATCACACAAACCTTTCTTTGTCCCAACCTCATGTGCTTTTTGCAAGTGCAGTCAGTTTGGAATTCTATGGTTTTCACTAATTCCATTTAAATTGCACAACCCATACCAGTCTTTCGCAAACTTATTTTTTAAATGAGGATGCTAATCCTTCATGCCTTTCACAAAACTACATTTACTGTAACGTGGAAAATTGGCTGGTTTCAAGCAAAGACTCAAACAACCCGGGAATGCTTTTAGCCCCGCATGTTCTAGCCCACTATTTATGAATATGAATTGAAAACATGTTGAAAACAAGCCTTGTGGTCTGACACCGGACGGATCCTGTTCACTCGCACCTGTTCCACCAGCCTGAAGATTTCCTACTACATCAGCCAAGTCATCCCGGCTGTTAACCTATCATGTGCTCAACACGCTCTCCTAAACACACGTGCCCACATACTCAAATGGGTAAACCAGAAGAAAGCGGGTTCATAGGGACAATGGGAGGGCGGTGCTGGTGGCAGTCATCAGAGATGGTAACGCCAGAATATTTGTCCTCATTGCTATACAGTTGCCGAACGGGATATTTAACACTTAGGAGTGGGGGGTACATCAGTAGAGAGAGAGGTATTGAGTACAGGCCATGTTAGCTCTTCACAGAAAAACACCTCACTCTTTTCTGTTGGTTTTCGACTGGACATTCTACTGTAGCAGGATAACCACAGGAGTCTCTCTATGATTTGTGTGTGTGTGGTCCATCTGTACAGACACAGATCCAAAGGCACCGTGTTCCCCTGTTTGAAACATCAGGTAGTTGCGGTTTCTAGCAAACTCCCATCACTTTTTTATTTTTTGTTTTTATGAGTTTTGTATGCGTGAATGTTTCAGGGCCCAGTAGAACATGTCCACAAAAAAAGAGACATTTTGTCAACCTGTCCAAATACAACGCAGCCTCTGAAGAAAACCCACTCTGAGCTCTGTCACTTCAAATCAGAGAAATCAAACCAGAGCTGTAGCACGTAACACCCACGTCACAGCATGACTACAGTATCCGCTCCGCTGGTTATGGTGAGGTCATGGTCTCTGGTCCTCTCGCTTTCCACGTTTCTCAGTCTTCATAGAGGTTTAGCCTGTAAACATGCTATTGTTGCACTTGTTGAACTGCCTGATCACCCTGTTTTGCTTGAAACGGAACACTTGTGTGTCCTGCTGGCCTGGAGGTAACGATGCAACTCGTAATGTCACCAGTTTGATTTCGTACAGAAAAAAACAAAACACTAAATCAAGGACAAACTCTGAGTTTATTGTGGGGTGTTTTTAGCTTGTCTGCATGAGTGTGCAGACATGAAATTTCATCTGTTTGTGTACGGTGTGTGTATAGTAATCTCTGGCTAATGTGTTTGTGTGTGTTTAACCTGCCTCTCCCCCATGAGACATGTAGACTACACTGGTCCTATCCCGAGTGGCACTCTCACTGCAACTTAACACTAATTCACTACAGCAAATGCTGTCCAAACACATGCGGACGCTTGCCTGCACATCACCAACCTATGGGCATGATCCTCACTTCTTTCATTTCTGTCCTTCAGCTAATAGCTCTAGATGCTAATTGATTATGTGTCCCCCTAGAATTAATCTGGAACAGCAGGTGAATAAATTAAACAATCCTCTCGTAGCGCACAGAGAAAACAGCGCCAGATGAATTCTGTGGGCTTCTACAAACATTGTGAGGAATATACCTATAGATTGTGTCACCAACTGTCACTTCCACGCAGGCATGACTGTAGAACAATTACAAATATAACCAGGCAAAAGAAACACAAAAGCATTTGTAATTTGAAAAAATGTGAAACACTGAAGGGGTTTAAATATAAAATAAAAGCAAACTAATGTTTGGACTGATGGGAAGGTATGATGAATAAAGTATGGCTACAAAGAACTGCAATTCTGACTTGAGTGCGGTTCTGGTTCTGATGCCGTAGCAGGTTGGCGTGTGTGTGGAGAGGGTATGGCGGACATTGGGTGATGCTACCAGCATTTTATGACTACAGTTGAGTACAGCTGGGAGGTGGGGGGGACGGGTGGGTGCAGGATTTAGCTCTACAAGACATAAATTATGCAGTGGGGCCATCAAGACATGTAGCTGTGTATCTTATAAGTGCCTTACACAGGCAAAGCAAGTTTAGCTAACATTTCCTCCTGCCACTGCTATCCAGAGAGCGAATGACTGAGTGAGAAAAGACAAAGCGAGGTGAGGTAACTCAGCAGGAAAAAAACTAACATCTGAGAGTGATGTAGCGAAAAGGGATCATTCCATCCGTCTTACAAGTGCAATGCACTTGAACAATTTAACAATGATTCATGGAGTAGAGTTCTCCCTCCCTCTCACTTTGATCCTGAGTGAGGGCTTCACAAGAATCGTACTCGGTCAGAAGCATGCATGGCAAAAGGGGCACCATCTGTGTGAATTTGGGATGGATGGGGGGGGTCGTCATGTTAAGTCCTGCAGATGGTGACCAATCAAAAACACAAGTGCATAAGTGGCCTCTCATTTTATTTCAAGCATTATATCCTGTGATTTTTATCGCATATAAGAGCTCCACAAAGGACTACGAGGTGTGTGTGTGTGTGTGTGTGTGCGCGTGTGTGTGTGTGTGTGTGTGTGTGTGTGTCCAACGTTGAGTCGAGCTCCAGGCTAGGTTTACTATCTGGTGTTTACATAGAGCCTGATCGGAGGGATTACAATTACAGAGGAACTGCTTAAGACAGCTGCTTTACTCAGTGTTATCAAACCACCCACGCTTGCCATACGCTACACCCGACGGCACACACACACACGTGGTAAATGGAAATCTACACCCTTCCAGGGTATTTGCAAGCGCTTGCACTAGCAACAGGTGACGATCCATAGTGCCGGTGGTGTTATTGACAACATTTCTCCAGGGATTGCTGGCATCCAGACATTTCTAACAGGCGAGTCAAACAGTGTCTTAAAATAGCATTATTTATTTAGCATGATGTGTCAAAAGACTGTTTAGACAGTGCCATATAACAGTATCGTGTAACTGTTTATATGCAACTAACAGTAGTCAATATGACAAAGCCCATCAATTTGATATGTAAAGCTTGATTTATAATGACAAAAGAGTTTAACAGGACTCTCACTGTAGAAACCTATAGTCTAGGTTTTGATTTATAGTTTTAGCAGAACTTCCTTAGTGGTGCCTTCACTATCAAAAATCTCTACTGGCATCGGAAAGGAGAAAACGGAAGCTCAAGCTGATCAATCACAGCTCTTGCGATCTCCAGGTAGACTCACTGTTTCTGCCGTAGCCCCGACATGTTTTTGAGGAGGCACACATCCGCTGTAGTGTAGCTATGGCAGCTATGTGTATTCTGCAGGAGCCATAGCTATGCCTTAACCCTTTGAGTCACTATAAATCAAACAAAAAATATGTTTCAAAGAAAAAGCTGGTGATATAATGGAGTCACAGCAGAATAAAACTACATTAGTGGCGGCTCAAGTTGTCCCAGCATCTATTTTTAACACAACACAAACTTGATCCGTAACACCTGGAATGAGACAAGCGCTGCCGACATATTTATTGATATCATGTGTGAGTGAGCGACAGCGTGAGGTGAAGGAAAGGGCCAGTTGTTGTTGATCCCCGTGTGAAAATGTAACTTCTGTAACTGAAAACCGCCTGTTACCCTGCCACACTATTCCAGAACAGTCTACACCGTGAGGCCAGGAGAGCAGCTGGTGAACCAGACCGAATTGTCATGTCTCAGGTTTGGCTCCAGCTTCATTTATTTGCTCATTGATTGATTGCAGAAAAAAGTGAAACAAATCAAATACTTCCACCTATCTTCCTGCACAGAGCGATTATTGTGTATTTGCTAGTGGCCCCACAGCTGCTTCGGTGTTTTGTGTGTATTTGAACAGCACAACACTGATGAGCAGGAGCCAAGGCCGCAAAACACTAAACTGCTTCACAATGTGGCAGATAGTAACCATGACAACATCCATGGCTTGAAAAGAGAAACTAGACAGAATGGCTGGAGTAGAAACACTGCAGTGTTACACAAATATATCAGATGAGGCAGTTGTCCCCATGGGATGCAGGCTATTAGTGTGGTCAATACCTTTTTAATGAGGAACAGTTGTAACATTAACTATGATTTGAGAATTAATGTGTATCTGTCCTACATTGTTGGGTAAATTGTGAGTGGGCTTCACCTGCCGATTAGTGTCAGAGTTGATTCTGTCAATGCAGCAGCATTCAAAATGAGCTGTGGTGAATTGGTAATCGTAGGACTCAAATGCTGTCAACATGAGAGAAGTGTGTATGTTCTCGTCCATACCAAAACAAATTGTAGACATCTCTTCAGCAAACCTGAAATAAAAGGTATGTTTGTGTAGTGCTCCGCTGCAGTAGAAATCCATGTCAGCTTCTCTATGTTAAATATTTGATGTGCATGTATGTGCAGCAAAGGGCTTTTCGCAGCAAGCAAGGCTGTCTTTCACTCAATCACTGCAAAGTGCATTTGTGCTGTATACTTTCAAATGAGTTAGAGCAATGACAGAAACTGTATTAATGCTATTTGTGAAAATATTGATAAGCATGGTTACAGTTCACGCTAACACTAAACATACTGAAAAAGTCCATTTTCATTCCTCACTTTTTAATGCACACTGCCCAGTTTAAGAGCAATGCACTTTATTAGAAACTGGCATTGATCTTATGTATCTGGGCATCCATTTGGTAGAGAGAAAGAGCTTGCTCGTCAGTTTCGTAGGTCGGTTTATACTAACAGCCCCCGTCCTTTTGTTTTAACATAAAGCCAAGCAGCACACTATGCCACACTGCCGCACTAGACCAGTGAGAATGGCACTGAGAGAGATTCTTGATACAGCATCCATTTCCTCATGGTGTTATGGTTGTATTGCTACAGAGCCAGATGTCCTATTCAACAGAGATGAAGAGATACTAAGAATAAACCCAATATCCTTAGTGCTTCATAATATTACACTTCAAGCACATAAGGAGTGCAGCATTTGAAATTGTGCTGCACGGCTCACGTTGCATGTGATGATCAGTGTCCACAGTTCTTGAGTTCTTTATTCACAGCCAGGATTTGACCTCATCCATGACACATTATGCAGGTCAGTGAAAGTCAATATCACCTCCAGGTCCATCATGTTCAGGCTACGCCTCTTATAAGTTAAGGCTTCAATAACCACTTTTTAATGGTCTCATAAAATGATCTAAAAAGAAATATTTAGACTTTTATTATTATGCTATATGACTGTAACTTAACCTCAATCAACCTTACACAATCAACCAAGAGCTTTATTATATTATGAGAAAGTTAAATTGTTTATCCACAGAATCACAGCAAAAATGTCAAACATTTGATTCCGCCAGGTTTTCAAATGTGACGAATTGCTTGCATTATAGTAAATTCAATATTTTGGCATTTGGATTGTTGCACAGACAAAACAAGACATTTGATTACTTCACCTCGTGCTCTACGACATTGTGATGGAGATTTTTCAACATTTATGTTTTATAGACCAACATTCATTGATTATTCGAGAAAATCATCTGCAGATTAATCAATAACGAAAAAAATCATTAGTTGCATTCCTCATTTCCATAAAGTAAGAGGACTCACAAGAGACAGAATTAAAAACAAGCGGTCAGAATTGAACCAGCAAAGGCTGCGTCAAGCTGGATCCTACAATTCCCATCATGCAACAGGATATTATCTGCCTCCTAAACACCCACTCCTTTCAAACCCCTCACCTCCACTATTTAACACAGGTTTTCTGTTGGATTTTTTTTGTCTTCCAGCCCAAATAAATAATAAAAAACTTTGGAAAGCTCCCTCTAGATAGAATTTACAAAGGGGAGAGAAAAGGCCAGGTGTCCCACTTTCACTTCACAGGTCTCTGCCGGCAGTCGGGGTTCATGGATCCATTAAATTGTTTTGGTTGGATGTTGTTGTTTTTCTGCTGTTCGTGGAAGTGTAGAGGCTTTACATCACAGCCCTTATTAATGTCAGAGCAGCAGACCATAGCCAGCAAACAGGAACACATTACCACTGGTGACATACAGTATATGGATACTGTCCACATTGTGCTTGCAGACTGGTGCTTTCTCTACAGTCTATCAGGTTTAAATCTTATGCAGAGTGGATGGGCCTTTGTCCTTCATATGACCTAACTACCAACACTCCATTATGGCTGGAGGCCATAAAACCCCAGGGGGACCATAGGTCAGTACGTAAAGCACTGCTGGTCCAGCGCAATTCCCTTAACTGAGCTTTTGCAGCATAACTCTGATAACCAGGGTACGTCAAAAAGCCATTAGGGTTAAGTAACTATTCTATGCAGTGAGCTTTTTGGGTGCTTCTCGTTCTGTCTAGTTTGCGTTGTCAATCACGAGGCTTTCGCTAGAAAAACCTGAAAGTGAAAGAAGGGAAAATGGAGGTAAATCGGATTGTTACGCTAAGATATAACATGTCTAGCAAGGTAAGCTTAACAGCAAGGTTTAATATAGGTTAGGAAAACTAATCAACAATGGGAGCAGCAGTTGTTTTCCATGACCTTTGCCGCTGCTGGCCTGCAGTTTCACAATCCACAGGGGATTGTGGGTAACACAGCAAGAGATGATCGGAGGTGTCTTTCAGGATAGCATCATTCTGAGAAGGAAGAGACAGACAAAGACAAGGAGACCTGTAGAAGTTACTGCACTGAGAGAGACAGGGAGATGGACTGAAAAGACAAATACACAGAGATTGCAGCCTAATGGCAAAAGCAGGAAAAAAGCACCATAACCACGAGATAAGGCAGATACTACAGAAGCAATCAACGCTACTCCACCCATCATCATTCTCCTCATCCTCTGCATGCCTTCCAGCCTACTCGGTGCACGGCCCCCTGACTTGTGCCATAAACAGGTGTGGGAGCTAAACTGTGAACATTGCACTCCAAGGCAGAGAGCATGGTGACAGCTTTGTGACTAATCAGTGCCTTAAATATATCTGGTTCTGCAGTACAACAAGGGACCACAACCTTGGGTTTGACAACTAGAATGGATGGTGGACTAATGGCACCAAGAGAGCTGAGTTTTACAACAGTCCAGAGGGACTATGTAAGCTGAGGAGATTGGTTCAATTAAGCCGGATGACCTTGGGAAAACATTAATGTGTATATAGTCAAGAACAGACATACTAACAGGGGCGATCAGAGGTTACACTGCTTTGCCATCCAGGACCCTGAAAATCATTTCAAAGTGTTTTTTTAATTTTTATTTATTGTGACTATTTTCCATTTAAAAATGGATGGTAAATTTTTTAACCTTCCATTTTCTACAATATGTTTTAAACTTGTCAAAAAAAGGACAATGCAAAACATGGCAATGCATTTGAGCGGGATATGCTCCTATCCAGAAATGGCTCATTGTCGGCTCCATCCAGTTTAGCTCTGACTCATGAATAATTTGGCGACAAATGTACAGGTGAGAATGAGCTCATCCGTACGCCTACATCAGAGGCGACAACGATGCTAAAAAGAAAAGTAACACACTATACAAAGAAACATGCATTATACACAAACACTTATACTCGACATCACATTATGATGGTGACACAGAGCGAGTGGGCCACTTCACGTCGATCCCCCAAGACACACATTCTGTCTGTTTCCATAAGCATATACAGTGCATGGGCTAGCCTATAGCCTACATTATGACCTAGATGGGAGAAAGGGGGGCAGCGAGGAGACTTAAACACTTTTCTCTGTCTGCTGTCTCAGTGGAAGTGTAAGGTCCTCCTTCTCCGACACACTTAGCATTTAATGGGGCCTAGTCGGTGTGTTAGTGTGTGCGAGAGAGGTGTTAATCCTATCGCTCCTGCCGCCAAAACCACGATCACCTCACCAACCGTGCATGCTAGGCTCAGGCAGAGAGGACGCCCATTAAAGTCAATTGCCACACATGAGCCCATTATTTGGTAAAAGGCGGGGACTTCATGGGAAATTGCCTGCCACATTTAGGCTTTTATAAAAATTGGCTGAGCGGTGCAGGTTAGAAAAGACAAGAATTGTCACAATATGTAAAGGCACAGTCCTCTGGACTAACTTCTATTCTGCGAGGTTAAATTGATCAGTTTGATCTTAAGTGGACTGAGTAACTGTGCTAGTCTGATCTGGTCTAATCTGGGCCGGGTTGTTCTGGGTCTGTCTGTTGGCTGTCCCCTGCTCAGCTCTGCCAGTCTGTACCCAGAGGGCCTGTTATTTTGGGAGCTCAGCTGAGAAGAGATGACAACATCATGGACTGCTTAAGCTGCTTAGATTTCCTCAAGCACTCCCAGTGCACCCTGGGATCTACACCCTTGTGTTGTTGCTCTCACTGTTGCTCCACATGCACGTTGATTGCCTGCTATGTGGCATCATCGTGTTGCATGTGCACACGCAGAGCATTCCAATCTACACGGGTACACACACAGTCATATGGAGTGATGTCACAGGGAAGCACGTGACCACCTGATGCGTGTGTGCAGAGTGCAAAACATCAGGACAAGTCAGTGATGGAGGGGTGTGTGTGTGTGTTGGGGGTTACAGGCAACAGACACGGGTCTCTGATGCATGATAGCCCAATTTATCTGTGCTTTAGAGTCATAGGCAGCGCATAGGCAGGGAGCAGAGAGATCCAGTATTTACATCGAATGACAGAGTTAAATAGCTTTTTGTGTTTTCTCATCATGCATTATTTTCAGCGTTCACTGCGCACCCTGCTCTCACACAACCAGCCCCGATGCAAACAGCACAGACCGGCCGCTGTAAAACGTCTGGCCGATGGTATTACAAGCTCGTTGGACAGCAGAGCGACATAAAATCTGACAACATGAAATCTAAGTGTCGCTGAGGGAGGAAGAGGAGGAGTAGTGCGGTGTGTTATTCTAAGTGCAACGTTGAGAGAGTAAGTTGAAGCAGAAGTGATAGAAGGGAAAGTAGACAGGCAGAAAGATGAAATCTCTTCCTAAAAAAGGGGGTGCTAATGTGCCGCTAGACGTACGTGATGGAGGAGAAAGGAAAGGTGATGACAAAATGTCTAGAGGAGTTTTGAGGGTTAGAGAAGTGGGCTTGCTACTGATGCATTTATAGAAAAATCTTGGCAACGTAAATGAAGTGATCATTCTTTCTCAAGAGGCTATGATTGGAATACACTTGCATAATAAGGCTTTAACCTCCTAACTGCAGCTACTCATTTGCTACATAAATGTGTGTGACCCTCGATCACCCTGCTTATGCTGCAAATTACAATGTATTCATTTAAGAAAAAATGGCTACACAAGGGTTAAATGTGAGATGGGACGGACAGTGAGATCAGTCGCAGGTTATCTGTGTAGACATTCATCAGCATTCAGACTGCTGCTGGCTCAGACAGCATCCCACAGCACGCTGCAAAGTGGGAGAGACGGAGAGAAGCGAGAGAGAGAGAGAGAGAGAAACCCTCCAGCCGAAAGAGTCACATGAAGTAACCTTGCAAGATCGCATACACGGGCCTCTGCCATGCAAACTCTGTACACACACACATTTGCATCCGCACAGCTCACAGAGGAGGATAATCATACAGCTATGCACAGTGAGTGGGTCCCGCTAACATGAGTGTCAGTGTCTGAATTTTATCTTGTGGAATGAAACACCACCTGGCTTTAGCTCCATCCCTTTTACACACAGCATAGTCTTAAAAGTTACAAGTCACTTTAAGTGGCCAGGAAACCTTCTCTTCAACATTAAAATGTATAATACATTTTGCACTGACAAAATATTAGAATATGGAATCTCTGAAATTATGTTTATTTGAAATACTGTTGTCCTGCGGGAGTTACCTTGTATTTGAAGAAATCTGCAAATGCTCATTTATACTGTATATTCATAAATACATACAGTGTGTACACGCACACACAGAGTTTATATATTCTATGATCATGGACTTGATCAGACACGCACACACTCACACTTTGTTTCCAGAAACGTCTTCAGAATGAGCTCAAATGACCTGTCTGCTCTCCCTCTCCCTCCATGTTGCGTATTAGATGGCATGAAGGAGCATGGGGCCCCCTGAACAGCCCAACATTACCCAGACACAGCAGATGAGAAAACCATTAGGTCTGCTAGCTCACACAATCCCAGCTTCTGAGGGTTTGCTTTGACACGGTCTGAGGTAAGGGTTCAAACACTGATCCTTCAAAATAAAAGGAAGGATTTCAGTGTCCACTGCTAGTCAGACTCAACACATGTGGTCAGCGGGGATAAGCTACTTACTCCCTTCCACTCCTTGTCATTTTTAACACCCCAATCTATGGGAAACAACAATGGCAAGCACTCAAGTAGCAAGTTATATGCTCCAAAAATGGCAGGTAACAGGGCATGTGCAAAGGTTCCCCCAGTACATCTGGTGCATGTTTGGTTCAGGAAACATTAACTGCACAGAGTATATAATATAAGTGCTGGTGAGAGACCTCTACTTCACAGTGTTTCTTCACCCCACACCTTTGAGTATCAAACACTGACTCGTGGTAGACATTACAGTTGAGCTGAATCCATAATGGCTGTGCTTGAAATAGTAAAACCACCATTAAACGTGGCTTTAGGTAGTTTGGTCCGTCATAAACTGCAGGTGTGGTCCGCCTGAATTCAGTTGATTAGATTCCAGAGCTGACATGTTTTTGGGCAGAAAAATGTCCAGAGAAGATT
This sequence comes from Gadopsis marmoratus, assembly GCA_036023855.1. Taxonomy (NCBI): domain Eukaryota; kingdom Metazoa; phylum Chordata; class Actinopteri; order Centrarchiformes; family Percichthyidae; genus Gadopsis; species Gadopsis marmoratus. The sequence goes on along the minus strand of JAVQJF010123087.1, from coordinate 44,400 downwards.
CTCAAAGCACTCCTGCAACGTAATCCATGTTCCCATTGTCCATCTGTGTGCTCAGTATGTTCCAAACAGTGTTTTCCCAAAATGTGAGTAAATACACTGCTTTTGTGTTGCTTTGTTGGCCTCCTCAAGCCCCACCAGTGTTTAGCCACTTTCTTTTGGCAAAACTATGAGCCTTTGCAGCATACTGAGCATACAGATGGACAGTGAAGAAATGGACTATGCTGCAGGAGTGTTATGAGAGGATTTATGAACACATTATGAATTCAAGCTGTTCTTAAAGAAGTAAAGTTAAAGAAGTTTAAAGGCACTTTTCAAGTGTATAGGGCCTGAGTGTTCTGCAGTAAAAACACATTTTGAGTTTCACTCTTTGTCTTACTTCTAATTCTGTCATTCTAATGAGTAGGATTCCAATGTGCAACAGCTTAGCTCAAATTCCCCTTAAACCACAGTGCTTCTCACTTGAGAGAAACCTGTGTTGTCTGTAACCTCCGAAGGAACCTTCAGAGCACCCACACAACTGCCTGTTAATAAGGCCAAACTGGCAAGATTCAGCAGCGTGCACGACAGCCTCAGCACTGCCTGTTTGGAAAAATCTGCCACCATCGGGTCATTTTTCTTCCATTTTTCTTTCATCTCCCCTTCAATCAGCAGGCAGGGTGCCGTGACACAGCTACTCATTAGTGAGCGGTAGTGGGCAGGCGGAGATCGCTTTGCAAAGACAAACAACTTAATTAGTGGCGGCACAGCTTTAATAAGTTCAGCTCAAAATAGTTTAGAAAAAGCGGGTGAGAAACATAACATCAGCAGCATATAATTATGTCTGGGCTAGGTTTGGATTTCACATTTAAAGGGGAGGGCACGGTGATTGTGACTGAGGTTTACTGAAGCCTCTACTATCTTGTTGGTATTCTCCTGGATGCGGTGTCAACAAGCCGACAGGTGATGTAACTGTTTATATTGTGACAACGTGACGTTCATGAGATTTCAGTAAGGTGGCAATTGTCTATGCTGAGCATGTGTGCTCACAAACAACCCTTATGTGTAACTTCCGCAAGATCCTCAGAGGATCCTGCGACGACGGCCCATATCCTCTGACGAACTTTGTGTGTGTACTTTTGAGTAATCCGTTCATGCTCAGACTGTTAGGAGCAAAGAGAGAAAAGCGCTGCACTTCCCGTACACTCCCTGCTTTTTTATCTGTCTCAAAATCTGCTACGAAGGAGAGCAAACACAGAGATGATTAAATAAAATCACATCTGTACCCTTGCACACCTGCACACACATGCAAATATACACCCGCTTTGCCAGGGTTTTCAGTTTTTTTCAGAGCAGGATGAGTAGAGCTGGAGCAGCAGTCATCAAATCTGCCACAAGCTTGGGGATATGATGACCTTTTCTCAATATTGCACTTTCTCTACATGGTAAATTGCAGATCACTAGGGCCAGATTTACGTGCTTTACGTTTTTCATTCAGTTTGTGCTTGCATTCTGCTGGTAATTAGCACCTAATTATTAAGGCAGTGGCTAATTACACAATCAGGGACTGGGACTGTCTTCTAATGCGCAGTGCTGGAATGAATTTGTTTGAGAACAGCAAACTCAGAGGAGAAATTATAAAGTAGCGATGCTGCATAAAGATACTAATTAAGATTCCAAAACATTTGCAAAGGTCGCAGTTCAGTTGCACATGAGAAAAGGATATTTGGGCATTTACTACTCATTGAATTCTAGAGAAATTGATGCAATAGGAGCCAAGACATAAACATCTAAGACAGAGGCTTTCAAACTGTGTGGCGCACAAGAGTTCAAAGGGGACGCAAAGGAAAAGACCTTGCACCTGACTGGGACAGGCGCAAGGTGTTGAGTCAGTTATGAGCAGTTTATCCTGCTGACATGGCCCGCTCAGCAGCACGGTGAGCTCATAACCTTTGAACTTGCTTGACAATCATCACTTTTTTATTTATTGTTTTATTCAAGCGTTCTTAAGTATCAAAGTAGTAGTGTGGTGGCTGTCTGTACATACATGGGAACATTGCAAATAGGAAGTACTCAAAGACTTCGGCATACTTTTAATGGTGCCAGTTTGCCAAAATGTAAACAAATAGCCAGGCTTCTTGAGTCGCCGGGTCTCAGGGGAAGGTATATCTGTGTCGTCTGCATAGCAATGGAAAGAAACATTATGGCGTTGGACAATTTCTCCGAGCGGATTCATGCAGATAGACTAAAATTGGACCTAAAATTGAACCTTGCGGTACACTACAGGTAATGAATATTAATGAAGAGCAACTCATAATGTTGACATTTTACATTTAAATTCCATGTATATTTAAATTTCATAGGCTTTCATATGCTTGTAATGTGGTGCCATTAAGTTTAATGAAAAAATCTGTTGAACCAATAGCCTGTCGCAGTGATAAACATGTTGGTTTGGAGCATGGGTCAGGTCATGTGCAGCAGCAGAGCTGGTGGTTATTAGAGTCGGCAGCTTGGTTAGCCTGCAGGGTAAAAGGAGCTCTGTGAGTGTGTGTGTGTGTGTGTGTATTGTATGGATGGGTGGTTATGACTGTGATGCCACAGCCAGGACAGGATAGAGACCCAGAGCCAAAGACAAGAGACCGGTACAGCAACTCGCAATGAGACTGAGCAGCCATCTGTCCCTCATAGCTCTGCAGCGTGGAGCACTGAGCACCCACCCACACATACTATACACAATCCCCCAACGCATTTAGCTGACGAAGACTGCATTTTTAGAGAAGCGTGTTGTAAACACCCGCTTCAACACTTCCTGAATCTCCAGAATTGGTCACTGCAGCGGATCCTACTCTGATCATCCCTCAGATTCCATGAATGGATGAAAGAATTAAAGGATGGATTTAAAATGTAAAATCAATGTCCATGTTTAGTTTGGATGAGAAGAACCTTGGGCAATCTAGTACCAAAGGAAAGCCACTGCTTCATTGATACATTACAGCCATTTTCATCTGCACCAGGAAAGGATTGTCGGGGGATGGGCAGAGGATGGAACTGTGCACCATGAGCTTGTTATGGAAAGGTCTCAAACCACAGATGGTTCAAAGAAAATACACAATGAATAAAGTTCACTTGACGAAAATATGATTTTTCTTTTTCACTTTCCTGTCTCACAGCTATGGAGCCATGCAAGTGCTTTTTTTTTTTTTTTAATGGGTGTGATGACTGGTTTTAGAGCAGGTGTGAGGACTGCCTCCACACAGTGTTAACAACACATTCTGTTCACCCTACCAAAGATGCACGCAGTGCCCAAATCCAGCTTCTTAGCAGACACGGATATATAGAAGTAATCACCTTCACTGGATATTGTTAGAGGGTTGCTCAACTCAACCCTTGGTATAATGAAATGTCAAATGGCTAGCTTTTACGAGGATGTGCATTTCGCTGGTGACATGAGCATGAAGGCGTGTTCCATAATTATGTGGAAAGCTCCAGTGTGGATGTGTTACATTTTAAGCGCATGAAACCTTGTGTGGCTCAGACTACCATTTATTATTTTGCAGATTGATACACAGACTACTCTGCAGCAAAACAGACAGTACAGCGTCAGTGCATCTGTGTTCTTTCTGAAAGTAAGAAGGAGCAGGAGAGAGGCTAATTGAGAGAAGAGATAGGCTATACTGTACATGTAGTCAACACTCCTGTCAAACTGTTCCTACAATGGCTCAGTCTTTTGCAGACACACAAACACTAGAGCTGCCACTAACTAATATTTTATGGTTGATCAATCTCTCTATTATTTTCAAATTAATTGATTCATCAGTCTAAAAGATGTCAGAAAACAGTGAAAAAGGAAAATTTCCCAGAGTTCCAGGTGAGGTCTTCAAATTGCTTATTTTGTCCAACCAACCAAAACTCAGATATTCAGTGTACAATGACATAAAACAGAAAAGCAGAAGATTCTCACATTCGCAAAGTTGCAGCCAGTGAAGTTCTGGCGTGTCTGCCTGGCTTAAATGATTCATACTTTTGTTTTTTTGTCAATCAACTAATTGAGTAATTGTTTCTTTTGTATCTCACACAAGCACACTCACAATCATACATACATGCTGGATATAGATCCATATATGCACAGTGCAGCACAGGGACGACCAACGCAATACAAACGGTGATGAAACAAATCTAATCTGAGCTATAAACAAACACCAGATGCCTTCCATTCTGATCTACAGAGTACAGCCAAATACAAAGAGAGCCCTGCAAAATCCTAAGAATACACTGGCAGACCAAAGAGAAAACGCACAAACACACACACGTAGACATTCATACGCAGACCATCATGTGAAAACAAGTGTATTTCCTTCTCTGTCTGACATGTTCTGGAGGTTGCTGTGGTACAAAGGTCTTCGTGCTATGAATAGTACAACAAAGAAATATAAAGAATGTGACAGTTGTGTAAGACCGGGGACAACAACTGACCACCAAAGGAGTGGCTACTCACATTATTAAGTATTAAGTATTAAGCAGTACTTTATTTAGACCTGGTGTACTAAAGCCCGTCTGCTCTTTTGAAATGACAGACTGCTTGCTGAAGAGTGGAATAGAATCAAAGTGGAATCGGAAACGATCCTTTTAGGATTATTATAGAAGGTATTATTCAAGGAATCGCAGTAAGTGAAGGAATTGAAGCAATTTAATGGTGCCCCTATCCAAATGATCCACTGTAACCTTTAAGCAAAGCTGAAGCGTTTTGTCCTTACTGCGTGTAACCTTTTCAGCTCGCATTTAGCACTGTTCGTCTTCTTTATGGTGGCCAGTTCTGCTGTTATGGATTGCTCACTCACTCACTCACTCTCTCTCACACACACACACACGCACGCACGCGCGCGCACACACACACATACACACACACCCCCACCCTCTCTCCGTCCCTTTGCTTTTCTTTCCATCTCGTTATCTTTCTTCCTCTGCAGTGTAGGCAAAGACTTGTCTCCTCTAATTACATTGAAAATGATGTGATCATTCACCACAGAGAATCTCTGATCACATCTGGCAAAACAAAAAGAAATGTTTGTCAGGTAGGAAGCTTGTGGAACCAGTGCATGTTTACTAAAAGTGAGGAAATGCAATCTGTAGATAAACAAGCTCTGCTGCACATTGTACGTAGTGGAAAGAGTTTTTGGTGTACAAGTTGTGGAATGATATTTTTATGTCCTCCCTACTTAAGAATCATAGGATTAAAGTCTCAGTCCCTTTATTCTATGAGTTTTGGTTCTGTAGTCAAGGATTCTCTTTTGTCTACATCATGTAAGCGATAAACTGTTGTTTGACGGAAAATATCCATCCAAAAGAGTTTCAAAATATAATATATTGTGATTTCTCTTGTGACATTAAGCCCAGTTTCTGTTATGTTTTCTACTTTTTAATCGCAGAGAAAACTGGCCAAACCAGATGTGGCATAAAATGGAAATACAATATCTAGTACTGCATCAGTGTAGATGCTATATTCAGTTGCAAATAGGTGAACATACCAACCTAAAACATAATGAATGAACATTGAGGATTTGGTCTTAAATACTAATTTCACACGGACAGCAGCATCAGTAGAAATGTGTGCTTTTTCTCATTTTCACTACTTTAACTTAGTTGCTATTGCTACTGGTTTCTCAATGCACATATTGTAAACTGCCCTCAGCCACCCTCATGAAGTCTGTTTCTGTTATCAGATCGATATCCCAGAAGTTTAATTCACATTTATGCTACACTCACATTTATGCTTAAAAATTGTTCCTTTAACTTCTTTGACTAGTGTATTTACTGTAGCATACATCTTGTTGCAAACCAATCTGGGAAGGGGGAATTAGGGGAAGTGGTCCACCAAAGAAGGACATTACAACACTTGATTGGTTGACTGTGGAATAAACTGTCATACAAATCATACGCGTCGGCTATCAAAAACACACCCACGTGCTCATTCACCAAAACACAGTTAAACGCAGTGTACCGTGCACACCACACGTTTACGGTGCCCAACCCCCACCACACACACAATCACACATCTCCAATCCCTCAGCTAATACCACCCCGGAGGACCACCCATTTACTGTTGGCTTCCCATCCTTTATTTTCTAATCAAGCGTTTCTCTCCGTACGGACTCTCTCTCTCGAGCTCAGAGTGTATGTTTGTGCGTGTGCATGTGCGACAGCGTTTACGCATCAAGAGCGCACGCATGTAGGAAGGCACCTTGGTATCCATCCCCCATGACTGACGACGCGCGTGCTTATTGGGGCTTTGTTGCCGTGGCAGCGTCTTATTATGTAAATGATGTCTGCCTGATGGGGAGGAGGCAGGCGCAGCCATGATGTTCGCTGCTCCAGACTGTGTAAAATTGGCTTCAGGGACCAGTGAAGGATCGGTTGCTATATTTAGCAGTAATCTTAACAATGTCTTTCTTCCCCATTCTTTCTCACATCCTCGAAACAGAAGGCCCACTCACATTTAGCACTTGCTTCATCATTTTCACACAATGAGTCCTTAAATCATTACTGGAACGAACACACGGATGCATCTAAAGGCACACACTCACATTTCATTTGAGAGGCTGACATTTACTACTTCAGGGTTTCATATACTGTTATTTTAACCATTCCACCATTTTATCTGAATTTCTTTTATCATCTTCTCCCTATTGAATATTTTTGTTCCGAATGTATTACCCTTCCATTCTCTGTCCTCATCAGTGCTGAATGTATGAGCTTTCTCTGACGAATGGTACTAATGCCTTTCTGCTATATATCATCTTTCACGATACTAAGTGTCTCACTCATTTCAGACATTAAATGCGACGTGAAGACGGAAGCTTGAACAAACACACTGTTTTCCTGCATCTTCAGCCTTCACTCTAGAGACTGTGGCCACATCTTCGTCCTATCGATTTTTCACTATTTTGAGTGAGTGAACCAGAGATCTATATGGCTCAATACAGCTTGGTGAAGGAACCTTAATTAATGAGCTGCCATGCAGCAACTGCGTCCCCTCGTCCCCAACTCACCAGCTGGTTACACAGCAACGCTAAACCTTATCTCCTATACGGATGATGTTCATATGCAACTATTAGACATTGGCAACAACATTTTGAGGAAAACTGAGTGTCGTTGCAAAATGTTCACTGCCAGTCTTTTTCAGTTGTTGTTTTTTTGGTCATAAAAGGATTGTCCTGCTCAAAATACTAAGACTTTGACCGTCGCACTACTCCTTCCATTTGCACTGAAGGATTCAATAGCACTTAATCACTAATTAGGAAATTTGTTGAAAACACACATTTCTGGCCAATGTTTCCTTTCCCACAAAACCTGATTTCTAAAAGAAAATGGTTGCGTGTGAATGTAGTCCAGGTACAGGTGGGGCTGCAATGAAAAGATAGGTGTCTAGAACTGCCAAAATGTGGGTGTCTGATCATGAGTCCAAGCCATTCCAGTTCACTTAAAATGTCTGACAACTAAATAGCTCTGCTTTAAGAAAGTCTAGCTTGCATCATAGCTTTCCTATTATATTTTGTACCGTGTCCCATTGTGCTTTGTATAATATCCAGACAGGATTTGGACAGTATATCATTTTATCTGCAACAGCAGCACTTTAGAGACACGGTGCATCGGCACAATGTCATTAAAATAAATGCAAAATAACTATATCTTTAAACCCGAACCTGCTCTGCTCTCTCCTCACTGTCAGTGTGGATATCATTAACTGAAACTGCTGGCTGCAATTTTTTTATTGTTTGCACTGCCACATACTTCACTTAACTGAATGCTGTGCGTTAAGGAATAGTTTGGAAGGTTTGGCACAGTTGGCCACTTGCCGTATTCAGAGCACCATAGGTTACAACAAACAATGGTTCAAGCTTCTTAAAGCCACGACCATCCCTTTATCTTCCCTAATTTACCAAGTCCAGCAGGTCAGCTCAGGACTTCCTGCTTTCCACACTGATGTTTCTTCTTATAGGCAGTGAGACCTGCTGAGGTGGAACACTGATTTCAAGCCCTGTTACAAACCTGCTTGTGAAACGAGCTACAGGATTGGGGACGAGCAAGAAGCGGGAAATCCTGTTAACTATTCACTGCATGTGTGCAGGGGAGAGATGGTGGTTCACTGTTCTGGTGTCTTACTGGTGAATCATCGCTACAGAGACTGTAGCCCTTGCTGAAAGTTTAGAAAACAGCCAATCACTACTCTGCATTCTGCTCAAACCAGAGGCAATCATTTGCCCTTACTGTCAGCACTACAGAGGCCCGCTGGCCAGTTAGCCGATGTCTCCCAGGCCTGCTCTGTTCCAGCCTGTAGCTCCTGTTTATTACCACTGGTCCAGCCTTATCGCCTCCCTTTCTTACCTCGCCATAATCCCCTTTATAATTTTCACCAACTTTAATTAGTTCATGTCCAGAGCAACTATTAATCCTGAGCATGGTTTAAAATATAGACTCCAGTAGGCCATAAAACCTCATACACTACACGATTTGAAGACCTTGACTTCACTCAGAAGTAGAGAAAACTCACCTCTCTTCAATCTTTAACTCACAATAATTCTACAATAGGGTGATTCACTCTGTGCAGGTTGTCACGGCTGAACAGCAAGAGCTCGTGCCTTCTACAGTGACCTTGGAAAACTGTAATTGCTTCTGTGACCTCTTCGTGCCCTCAGACCTCCAATAGCTCCCCGCCGGGCCACACATGGTCTGTCGCAGTGGCATTTATGCCGTTAAGTTAGGGTTTCTGTTGGAAAAATAATAACCTGAGTAATGATTTTCAACCTGGTCTCGAGTAGAATATTCTTCTAACAGTTTCACTTCTAGGTTTTTGCAATATGCTTAGCAAACACATTATTCTAGTCTGAGGCAAACATGATGGAATGTCCTTCTCTCTGTAGTACAACAACAACTTGATGTTTTCCAGACTGTCAGTGGTGCCTTATTCTGTTTGGAGATAAATGAAGAAGACATCTGTGGTGTTCAGCTCCTGTAGAAGTGCATGTGGCACATGCTGTACACGCAATCTGAAAGTGAGCTCAGGGTGGTGTGAAGGCTTACAGGCGAATGAGTCAGTGCTGCAACATGTTCAGTTTAACAGATGAGCTCTTTCCTCCATCTCAGATGGGTTAACAGCGTTTGAGCCCATTAGTCCTCACAGTTGTCACATGGCTGGCAAAGGTATCACTTGCCATTTCTTACCTACCCTATACTATAAGTGTAAAAAAAGACACTGGATAAAGTCATTAAAAGCAGACCAGATAAAGATACTCTAAAGGACCGTTTTCTGTGATGTCCTCTGCTTCCTCGTCCCTGCGCCAGATGACTGCTAACAACTCTGCTTCTAAGTATTAGAATCAATAGGAAAGGGTCAGGATGTTCCATGTAGTTGATGTCAGTGTAAAGTCTCATGTGACATAGTTTTAAATATGCAGTGAAAAACACAGTCATGCCACTGTGAAATATTTCAGTGTTGTGGCCCTGTGGAGTGACACCACTTATTGTTATCAAGGCAGTTTGACACACACAACCACAAATACGGGGCATTATCTTCAGATGGGATTAACTGCTATAGCACAGAGTGCATTTCTGAAAGTAAAATCGCTGTAATCCAAACTCCACAGGTAGTAGATAATCCCACGCCTATTTGGCAGAGTGTGGATCTGTACCACTGTTATGATGAAATAATTTGGATGTAGAAATTAGATTATTAGCATGAATATCAAGCAGGCGATGGAGAGAAAATAATTTTATTACAGTGCTAAATCAGTGTTTGGCTGCACTCAACTCTAAATCTATGCAACATGTTATTGAAAGAAAATGTATTTTGCATAGTCATTTCAAAAATCAGTTTTGTGTTTCAATTCATTTTTCATGAATGTACAAAATTCTTTTCTTGTTCCTGTGTCACTAATACACACTTGTGAGATTACACCAACACATAACCACGTCTGCTGCGTCTGTGTGTTCCACCAGTGAGATTCAGCAGAGCGCCAGATGTTTTAACATTCATGGCCATTTTGTTAACGAGGATTAAAACCCTTCAGTCCCTCTGAGTGACAATGTTTAGAGAGGAAGCCAAATGACATGACCAATTTAGAGGAGAATTACCACGTCAAGACATTTCCCCCCCAAAAAAAGAAAGATGCTGATGATGAGAAAAAGCTATGCAGGGGAACCAGTGACACCAGTGACGTGTTTTCACTGGTTCTGCGGCCTGAAACATTACAAGCAGAGGCAGGCATGTTCCATTAGGCACTAAGGGGACAGCTCATAAAGCCATTCAGCCCAGAAGACATGCAGCTCTGTGGATTACCAGCAGCAAGCTGACTAATGCACCAGAGCAGTCAGGTATTTAGAGATTTTAGGGACAGAACACTTCTGGCAGTGATGACGTAAGACAGAGCGTGACTCCATTTCAAAGTCGAGAGAAATTAATAGGATGCCTGGACCCGCTGGCAGACAAATTTAACCCAACCATCAATAACTAACCGCTTCAAACTTTGGCACAACCAACTCCCGATGATGTGAACCAAGCTTTCTGCTCAGAGAAACAAATTGTACAAAATCCCAGAGAACACAACAGACCAGGAACAAGAATCCAATGTGCCAGTCACAGGGCACCCCGTGTCACTCAGAAATCTAAGCTGACTTTGGGATTGAAGAGAAGGGCTCTCTCCATTCCCAAACAACAATCAGCGTGCAAGTCAGCGATGGAGAGTGGCAGATCTCTGACGCTAGGCGAGCCAGTTTCCTCCAGGCAGTGTGGCCGGGTCTGCGTCAGCACCGGGAAGCATTCTGACAGTGAACAACTCCACCACCCTGGCACCACAAATACTTCCAGAAGAACATGTCCTCACAGACCCCAGTTTTATTTAAGGTTTTTATATAGCTTGTTAAGTTAAATCGACACCACGCCACATTTTAATTTGTACTCACCTTTGTATGGGGAAGTCATGATATATTGTATTAAGTTAGTCTAGTGACAGGTTATTGAAAGTGTTCACTGTTTAGATTCTACAGTCACTAAGAAAGGATATAAGAAAAGCCTGAACTGAATTTTGCAGTAGTATCTTACAGAAAGAAAAACTCATTTTAAGCTGACCTTGTCAAATAGCAGAATATCCTGTGAGCTTGCTGGGTTCCAGACATATTTGGAATCATTTTCCAAACCCTGGGATTAGAATTTGAGGACCCCCACATGAAAATCTCCTGCACTACCAGTTGAGCTCACACACCAATCTGGAGTGTGTACTGCTACACGTGTGCGCTGTGGCATGCATACACTGACATAGCTAAAAACAGAGATTTGAATATTATACAGAAATCTTTTCATACCAGTAACTTTGCTGGAACTTTAGTTAAGAAGTAAAGTACGTGCACACTCTTTCCACCGCTGCAGATGGCTTTCAAACATTGAGTGACAACAATGGACAAATCCTCCCTTGGCCACATGCTACTCAAAGGGGCTTCTCTGAGATCCAAAGGATTTTAATGACGCTGTAGATGGCGTGTTTCTTGCCGATGAGATTAGCGCAGGTGTCAGTGTTGTGGAGGAAGCGCTGCCCGCATTGTGATTAATGAAGCAGCTCCAAACTCATCTCTGGGCATCTATTGATTCCGTCCCGTGGCTCGCCTCACGCTGAATTTATGTTACGCCTCCTTCTCCGCTCGGCCCTGCAATTGGGGGCGGACATGAATCCACTGGCTGACACTCACATGCGAGAGGGGAGTCTATCAATGCACTGCACCCAGATGAAGTGCAAGGAGAGTGACAGACGTGCAGACCAAGTTGTGTGCTCACATCAAAGTGGCATTTATGAACTACATGCTAGAGATACAAACGGGAAAGTTGATCATGGAACTATACGGGTTTGTCGTTCTTAAACTGAAGATGTAAAATGTGAGACTATTGAGATTAGATTGTGTTAATCACCTGTCATGACAGACTTCGGTTGGAAATGTCTGCATAATTGATGCACAGAGCATCAATGCAGTGCTCATCTAACTGAGTTTTCGGGCTCTGGAATGTTGTAAAGCATGACGTGAGTGTGCACACTCACGTCATGCTTTGACACTCTGTCTGCACAGCTTAGCTTCACAAGGACAGGGGAAAACTAACACAACGCGATTCACTGGTGTTGATACAGGAGATCCGCCACACACCACCTCCTTCTACCCCGCCAAGTCTCTCTCTGTGTCGCTCGCTCTCACTCTCGCCTCTGCCTCCTTTTGCATGTTCTGCTACACTTCTGCTACTGAAGTGACAAAAATTGATTTTGTCCAGAGTTTCACAGTTTTAATGGCACGTCAGTGTCTAAACCTGTCCTTCAAATTCCAAGATGTGCTGTAGTTATGGGTTACCTTGAGTCGGTTATCTGCTGTAGTTGGGTGTACATGTTGAGAGAACAAGATGTGAGTTAGCTGAAACCGAAAGCCTAATTAAAAAGTAGACACAAATCTACTCTAATAACGATCACATACATATATATACGTTTAGCAGAGACACTCCAGACCCAGACTCCAAAAAATGTCTTCTCAAAATGCTGAGGGTAGATCAGAGGAATCGAGGCCAACAGCTTGCAAAAAAACAAAGATCTGTGGAGATGGCAGGTGGTTCCGGCTTTAATGCACTGTTTCCCTGAAACTTGCCAACGTTGGCAGGGTCAGCACTGATTTTCCCCTGTGCAGTTCCCTGCTCTCGTGCCGTTCAAGTCTCTGCTGGAGGGCAGCTGGCACCAACTGACCCCCTCAGTGATGCAGATAGTGAACTGCAGTGTTCTTGTTTTGGGTTTTTTTTTCCCCTAAAATTTGGAAGGCAGCGGAACCACACCATCTTTTTGGCTTTCGGCTGTGCCAAAACTAGACCGCACTTTGTTGAGCATTCCTGGTTACGGTGAAGATGTCACGTGACGTGAGCATGTTGGAGATGGCGCTGCCCCTCGGGCTTAAATGAGTCGGCCATTCACACGTGCCATTGATTTCCGGCGGGAGATGAGAGGGAAAGTTGCTGTGGAGGTCAATCTTGAAATCAATTCTTTTGAGTATATTCCGCTCACTGTGTTGTCAGCGCAACATGCAGGGCCATCTCTGCCCTGCAACTGCTGTTTTGTTTTTGGAGCTGTCTATGTTTGTTGTTACGTTTAATTGCCAGGCACCATGTACAAAAGACAGGCATCGCATGCAAAGAGGAGTGACTGCACACAGGCTACGTGTGGTGTGGGTCTCTATAGTGCCATCATGACTGTATGTACCACATATAGTAACATCAACAGGCCACATTATCAGTTGTAGCAGTGCTGCCAAAATAAGCCAATTAGGTTTATTGATTTTGTTGTGAGCTCCTTAAACAGGCCAGGATCCTGAAACAAGGAGGTCCAATTGAATTGATATACTGTAAATAAACAAGATGCAATGAACCAGCTGTCACAGTGTAAATACAGCCAGGCTGTTACTGTATTACACCATAATATATATATATATATATATTTATTTAGGCAATAGAAAGGCACACTGACTCCCTGATTCCAATAAAGGCTAAAACAGACAAAGGACTACGGGGCGCAGATTAACTGACGCAATAAAACTGCGTCATTGTTGACCACAAATGTGATTGGTTTTGTTTTTGATTTTTATATAGTAGTTTCATAGAAAAACGAGCGCCCAGACAAAGGTGCAGTAATGTGTGTGACCCTGACCGGTGAAGACGGAAGCGGGTGCAAAGATTAGTCCCTCCAGGTTTCTGTGGCAACCCCGTGTCCATGGAAATGGACGGCCAGTTCACTTCCTTTGTGTCTAACCGGTTTTCTTTTTGTTTTGTTTTTTTAGCCATAGGTCATAAGATCAGGCCACGAGGCCGAAAATGGCTCCGCGCTTCATGGTTCTACAGATGTGATGAGGATGTGCGAGTCAGCATGCGGACAAGGTGCGAGCGAGAAACACAAAGGGACGTTTCAACAGGACGCCAGTGGCACTATGGGAGAGACCGCTGTCACCAATTATGTTAACTTTAAAAAAAATAAATCATTTTTATTCACCATCCCCGTTTTATTCGTCTCTGTTTTTGACGATCACCAAGACGATGCAGGTGAAGCGTGTGATCTGGAACCAGCACACCGTGCAGCATGTAGGCCTACAGCATCCACATGCACCGTGCTGGGAACGGCTCGCCATCCAGCGGCTGCTGCTAACCGTCAAAGGGGGGGGGGTCGGAACATGAATGGGTGCATGGTCGCGCTAAAAAAAAAACACCTGTGATTCAGGGTTAAAAGCAGTCGGTGCACGGCTCGCCTCTTACCCTTGGAAGCATCCTTGTCTTCTTTAGGCTTCGCCACTTTTCCGCTCATAGATCCCAGTTTGGATGTGTAATTCCCGATTAGGCAAGAATCGCAATCCTGTTAATTGCCGGGTGTCCTCAATGAAATCCCGAGCAGCGGATCCAGGTGCTGAGATGGGGGCTCTGTGGGGAGAGAGGGAGACATTCATAACACAGCGGCAGCGTTTCGGGCCACGGAGCGAGACGATGGGGCCGCGGGGGCTGGAAGCATCAATGGAAGCATCCAAGTGTCGATGCTCCCTGACCACTCTCTCTCTCTCTCTCTCTCGCTCTCGCTCTCTCTCTCTCTCTCGCTCTCGCTCTCGCTCTCTCTCTCGCTCTCTCGCTCTCTCGCTCTCTCTCGCTCTCTCGCTCTCGCGCGCGCGCCACGCGACAAAAGGAGCCCAGATGTGCTGGAACAAACAGCAGGAATCAGCCAGCCTGTCCTCATCTTTGAACCTACCTTATCTCCTCCACGTTTTCTGCCACATCAATGCACATCGGTGAAAGGGGGCGCTCCCACCGTGAATCCCGTTATCTTGCATACAAAACAAAAAAAAAAAACACAAAAAACCCCCCCAAAACAAATCGCGACCTGCTGTGACAACGGAGAGGAGCAAAAAGCTGCGAAATGGAGCGCAGGCTCTTTCTCTTTCAGCCAGAAATCAGCGCTGAAAAATAAAGACCACAAATGCCATGTAGTGCGAGCAGGTCTTCGCCCGGCGGCGCTCCTGGATCAACAGGATCCCCAGCGGAGAGAGAGCGCGTCCCCCCCCCCGTTACAGCGCCGGCTCGCACCGCGGACGTCTGGCTTTGTCTTCTGGTTGTTCTGGACTCTGGTGTCACTGCTGAGGTGAACACGACCTCCCATGTGTGGAGAAGAGGGACTAAAGCAGGAGGCTGTGCTGCGCGCCGCTCACCATCCTGCTGCGGCTCTGCGTCATCCCATTCACGCACGCGGCCCCGCAGCCTGCGCACGTTTCGCGCTCGCTCACTGTGTGAAGTGCACGAGATGCCGTTTTTTTTGTTGTTTTTTTTTTGCAACACGCTGGAGGACAAAGGTGTCCGATGTAGATCGCAGACTGCTACATTTTGTGCTTAGATTTAAGGCGGAGTCTCACTTTAAAACGAACAATTTCTGCAAAACAGGCTCCAATCTCCAAATGCTCGGTCTGTTGTGCATCATATAGACTGACAGACGTCCAAGATCATCACCGCAACAAGATAAAACCTCATCTTTGTGAAAATGACAGCTTGGTTTTGCACTGGGTCTTCGTCAGGTGTAACATCCCAATGTTCTCTGAGCTCTAAGGAGGTGCTGAGAAGTTTCATAATGACAATGTGGGACAGCAGATTTGGTTTGAACTGAAATATCCACTTAAGGAAAGCCTCTTCATCTTGTAAACATAATATTTGAGCCCCCTCATCTCTAAAAATAGAAATAACTGTATGACATGTGACATGATTGAGCTTGTTTTCAGTGTTAACTGATTTTCATGATGCCATATTTCCTCACTCGCCCCTCCTGGTATACCAGCCGTGTGAAACGTGTAAATGTTTTATTTGCTCAGTTTTGCAATATCTGTCCCCAAGGTTAGTGTCGTCACCCCAGTTTTTGCCAAATCCTGTGTGCTGTTTGCCATGGGCTGTCCGTAGATCTCACTGTGAACAGTTTCCATTGGAACTACTTCCAACCAAACAGTCTTTTTTTAAAAAGAAAAATCAGAAAACAACCTTTTGCAGCACAATTATCCAGGGAAATTTAGCTCTAAGGCAAAGTTTTCTGATAACAAAACTGCATGTGCCCCTTCATGAGGCCTCACAGACTTTTCTGTCCAACATATTTTCGGCTCACACTGACACCTCTGCTCACTGATAATGAAAGCTATTCTGCGCAGCATTATTAGTGATTTTGAAGCTTAAAGTATGTGGGGTCCTTACCTTTTTTTAAAACCTGTAAAGATGAAGCTCAAAAGTGACACCTCATCCTTCACAAGACTCGCACTCAACCGTCCAGTCCCAAATGGTGAGCGAGCGACACTTGCAGCCAAATATCCAAAGTGTTTCCAGCCCCCTTAATCCACTCGTAAGGTCACTGCAATTATTAGAGTTGTGAGCATTAATTCTATCAGCTGTCATTCAGAAGTCCCGGTCCAATCCCTGTCGGATCTTTGCAGGCTTTGTGTCACATCTCTTAGATCCGTTGGCACTCAGTGGCAGCAGAGGAAAAAGACCTGCGGGTTGAGGGTTACCAGATCTATATGGTTGCTATTTTTAGAAGAAACAGGACTCCCTCCAAACTTTTTGCACATGCTCAAATCTTCCTGAGACGACTAAGTGGCCTGTTTGTCTTGTTTCAGCGAGTGGCTCTGCCTCCAACGTTCAAACAATTACAGTTTTTAAAAACAGTGTTTACTTTGAGTCCGGTTATATTTCTTCTTTCGCAATAAGACAAGTTTTACTCAAATTAAGCTAATTGTGATTCCCCCAGGCCTTCAGCTATCTAAGGTATCCAGCTGAGTAGGATGCTGTAACTAAACCATATAGAAATGCAGCTGGAATGTTTTTATGAAATGAGACTTGGTCTTTCAGGAGCCATACTGTTAGCAGGAGGCTATCATTAACATCGTTGACTGAATCCATAACCAATAAATAAGACTGTATTTTTGTTGTTGCACTTTATCAAATTTCGACAAAGATACAATGCAGAATTGGGACGTTCTGTACAACATATACCATAATTAATAATTAACAAGTCCTTAAGTGGTGTACTGGCAGAATATTGACTGAGTGAAGCTACCCGAGGTCATGAGCAAGCAGTGATGAAAGGGATTGTTGATATATTTAAAATTATGCGTATATGCTCGATAATGTAACTAAATGTTTTAAGTCGCATTTTAAGTGTTTTTAGGTAAAAGACATACGGATGTTTGCAGAGTAACATCATCAGACCCCAAAAGGTGCTGGTGACTTCTTACCTCAGCTTATGAGTTCCTCAGGAGCGTGGAAATGTGTTGGAGCGCTGATTCACCATCACGGTGTGTGCATGTATGTTGGGAATGAGGTATAAAGAGCGAGGGCTGGAGAGAGTGTAAATGTCAGTGGGTTGTGTTCCCACTGTGTCCATGTCCCGTGGCGCCCTTTGACCTTTCCAGCAGGGCATCGCAGTCCACTGCTACATACACCCCCAGCCTGTTTAAAGCAAAGCCCTGCAGCCCGGTTGGTCCAGTACAAACAGACTCCTGACTCACACTCTGTCACCTCTGATGTCACATCACAGGCTGCCCACCAATGTCACAGAATAACCCTGAATCACTTCGGTTTGTCTGCTGATTGTAGGACTTCTGCTAGAAAATGCACCGTTCCCCGAAGCTCACGCTGCCCCACACACGTGCACGCACACTCAGCATACTGATCTGTTCTACTTGTATTTTGTACAACCATTTGCCATGTAAATGTCAGGATAATACATAAACCTAACAAGCTCAGCACTCCGATTGCTAAACCATGAACTGATAATTACCTCTTGATTAGATCTGATTATTAAACTACGTTATTTACCAATATACAGTGCTATACAGTTGGTAGCATAATGTTTTATATATGTTTTATGAAACATTTAATGTTTGTATTAGCGCCATGTTGCTGTCAGTATGGTACCTACTCCGGGTTACATGTAAAGTTGCTACCACACAGATTTATTTTGACATCGGTTTACATAGAAATGTACTCTAAAAGATGCACTTCATTTTTTATTGTAGCAAACAACCTTACATCTGCAAATCCTTCCAACCTAATGATGATATTTTGAAACGCGGCTTTAAATTGTGTTCTGGACCATTAATCGGTAATGTGTGTGGGACAGTTTTTTCTTGGCAACGAAACAAAACCTGTTAAGAGCCCAGTTACAGCCCAAGTCTTTTGCTGAAAGTATATATTCATCATGGCAGTCAGTTTCAAATCAATTTCCAATCGCATGGATAACAGCCACCATACCCATCTGCACACTGAGCTGACTTATAAATCAGTTGCATAGGATGACGGATTAACGCTGGACGAATAGCAAAGCAGGTGCTTGATTTGTAACTTGGAAGATCTGAAAATCAACCACGCTGGTATATTTGCAGAGGGAACAGTATGGATGCTAGGAGGGGTCAGTCCTCTGTCGTGTGCTGTGTTGGCCGATGATTAATGATTGTTGTGCAGCAGGATTAGTTGTCTGGCCCTGATTGTAGGTGTTAGCCTGATTCAAGCTCTGAGCGTGGCTGATAAGGTAATCAGGCTGGCTCCTGTTACAGCGGTGCTGATGGCAGTAGATAGAAGCTGGAGGTCGAGGACTGTTTTGTTGAATTTGTGCCCTGTATTGTGTGTTATATGGGAGGGAACAGTCTTCTCTCACACTCAAAATGTGCCAAAAGTTTCATGCTAATTTGCAGATTTACTCTGTAAATATAGAACATAGAAACCAAAAAAAAGAGAAAGCTTTAGGAAGAACTAAGGAAGTTGTTAATGTAGGGAGAGGATTATGCAGATTTTTTTGCATAATTGTCAGGAGAGGTCAGCGTCGTGTGTGTTGGGCAACAAGCAACACAAATAAAATATTCACACGCTGTCATCATAAATTAGTGTAATCAATAATCGCAGAGTGGCAAATGTAGCATAGTAAAAGCCAAGGACTGAAAATGAGAACCATTGGCTCGCACATAAAAATGATGGATTTCATCGCACGCTACTTGCCGGCCTGTTGCACCTGCTCATTTATCTCGCAGAGCTCAGATGCACTGACCTCAGTTCCAAAGGCCAGAAGGTCAGCAAGTTATATATAAACTAAAGAGGTCAAACATACGTCTCCCTATAATACACATCACATTATTGACTTGGCCGCTCCCCAGAAGGCATTTTTATATTATCTTACATTTACCTCTGGTGATGTCGTCTTCATCAGTCCGCTGGCAGGCGAGTTATTAGCGCCTGAAGCACGTCTTACTACGAAAAACAGGGCAAAGTTGGAGTTGATTTATTCTCGTGAAGAATTAACTTCACCCATTTCCACCTCATTGGCTCTGTCCAATGGAGCTTTTTGCAAGCTCATTTGTGACATTCAGCAGGAAAACAGTGAGCTTCGCGTGCACTTTCTGACCAGGAGGGATGGGAGCTCCACTTTTCATTAACGGTGGCTGAGCATCCCTGAGCCGGCAGCGTCTGTCAGCTCGGCTGCATCACGCCTCACAGACCCAGGAGTGGATTTGAGCCTCCGTTTCTTAGGAATTCACAATAGTGCCGTGTTTCTGGGTCACTATTGCCAAATGATCGCACGGCTAAGTGACATATACCCATACAAACCCAGGCACTAGATAATTTTTCTAAATTCATCTTCATCTGTCGCACACCTGCACACGTATTTGCTTTAAAAAAACGGATGCATTTCAAAATGTAATTACACCTATGAACTAATTAATCCAAGCATTACTGGGTCACTGATCCACTTTGCCTTACTTTAATAAGTTACTTTAATAAGTTAAACCGTGCAGAATGTGAAAGTAAACTCAGTTGTAAACTTATAACTTATCATTTATTCACATGTTAATCATCTATTCATAATCTTATAATCATTTGTTTGAATACGTATTAGTATTTGGTAATTATATACTTGTGAATTTATTTCAATTAGCTAATATTTCCTGATTTACTCGTGTCTCTCATCTTTCACCCAGTTCCATATGTGTAAGTTGAGCAGTGCAACACTTTCCTTTTGGAGGTCAAAAAGGTCAGCTATGAAATGCAGGTCCTTACATGGAACGTTTCTGCTCAACAGGATGTAACTTGAGTTTTTTGTACGTGCTGTAAAGATCCTATAGGTCCAAACCTATCTAACATGTACAACTGACCAATGAACTTGAGGTTCTTTGTTTTGAGAACACTAGAAAAGCTGTGTTCTGGTATTCTTCCTTTGAGATAGTTCTGGCTTCTGGCTGTGTATCTCCTATTGTACAGTATATCTTTGTTCAACGACCAGTAGTTGTTTGTGTTTTGATTCAACTTAAGAGCCTAGAGCAGTTTCTCCACGACTAAAAACACAGTATTAAAACATTTTACTGCCATTTGAGTACTTGGTTTTACTTGAAATTAGATAATTATTTTAATCAATTAAATAAATTCTCCTCATACTCAAATAAAGTCTTTCCCCTCATGCGGGAAGTGATCATAATCAAGTCATTGATTATGGTAAATCAACAAAATATGACATTTCAAATGCCATGCTATAATGTTTACATCTACTGCTGGTACGAAACAAGTGTTGAAATAGCCTTTCTCTTTTATTTAAGGTTTTACTGGCATGTTTTCATCTGGAAGGCATCCAACGGTCTATTTTAGACTACTGGACTGTGACAGCCTGTAAATCCAAACACTACCTCTGCGTCGACTTCAGCAGAATATCAAGGCAATTGTTAAAATGTCAGTGTTTGGCTTGGTGGGGGGGGATGGGTGTGAAACATCAGGCTTTGAAATTACAGAAATGACTGTACTAATTAACGGCGCGAGACTCTCTCAAATATCACATTAATGTCATTGACTTCATCGGGGGGGGGGGGGTGCTTTGAGGCCAGCAGTGCTTCTTTTTTACAGCTCACATCATTGGAGCTCCCCGTGGATATTACTGTACAAGCTCACAAGGCAGTGCAGTGTGGTGAGAAACGCCACAGCGGAGTCAGTCTGCCAGTATCACACAGATATCACATTTCTCCTTATTTACCTGAACAGTATAGCTCCCAGGGCAAGCTTTCGATACTCCTGAAGCCGACCACGTTAATGATAATGTCATCTATAGTTTCTGAGAGGTACATCACCAAGAAGAAAGTTCGGCTGCCTTCTGAAAATGGCTGTAACATAACAATCAGTCTTGCTTTAAAGGAATAGTTTTGACACTTTTGGGGAATGTGCTTATTGGCTTTGGAGATGGCTTAGTTTAGCACAAACATTATAAACGGAGAGGGAAAGCTAGCCTGGGAAGTCTTGTCATCACCGTACCGAGCCAAGACAGAGTCTCAATACATAACCCTACGTAAAACCCAAAAATGGCATTTTTTTCCATCCTTCTTTTTTCTTCTGGATTAAACAAACCAGATATAATGTGTTCATTTGTGTACCTTACAGGTGCTGGTGGTCTGATTTTTTAAATTTTTTTATTTTATTACCCGTCAGGGGAGAGAGGCTAGCTGTTTCCTCTGGTTTCCAGTCTTTATGCTAAGCTAACCGTCTTCTGGCTGTAGCTTCATGTTTATGACACGCACATGTGGTATCAATCTCCTCATTAACTTTCAGCAAGAAAGCAGACAAGCGCATTTCAAGCGTACATCAAACTATTGCCGTAAACACACATTCTTTTGTGTGAGCTTCTCTTTATTAATGTTTGTATTATTTTTTCCTGAAGACTCGCTTTTCATACCGAGTGAATGTAATTACCTATAATCTCTGCTGCATTCCAGCGGGTGACATTGCAGAGTTTCTTGAGGATTTCACACAAAACTCTCTCAAATCTCATCTCTAAAAATCTCATTGGCCTGCACCTGGCGATATGCTGTTCTCCCTTTAGAAGTGCACACAATCTGTGATCAATCCAGACGCCTTCAGTCTTCAGTTCCTGTAACGTTCTCCACAGCAGCTCATCGTCCTAAATGAACTAAAAAAGCGCTTGCATGTCACCAAGCATATATACAGATAGCTTAGCTATCTTCTCTTATCTGTGTAGAAATAAAGCCACACGTATTAACATTTACGTATGGCATGAAGAAGCCCTGAGCTCACATCGTCCCACCGTTAAACCTGTAAGGAATGGCTGATCTAATTAAACAGAACTCCTTCCCTGTTTCCCCAACATCTTTTCATATCATTAATGTTGCATCATTCAAATGTCACCGTGTATAAAACTCACCAACATTTTAATGTGATAGATATGTTTCGCAAAGTGTCTTCTATGTGGTGAGCTGCTGCCAAATCACACAGAGTCAATAAATGAGGACAGATGCAAGGTCGCTCTGGGAGAAAGAGTTTCGGCAAAAGTTAGACAGCCCAGACGCAGTAAGATCTGATTGACACGGTCGGCGTCTGGATGGAAAAATCCTTTTTTTGTTTTTGAGTCTTTCATCCAGTCATAATTCAAAATACTGATGTAACAAACCACAGAAGAAGGGTTTACCACAGCACAACATAAGCCCTCTGCAAATGTGTCCCTGGTTAAAAAGACTGAGGTACTGCACTTCTGTGGCAATCAATAGCACTGAGGAAGCATCAGAGTTTTTATCTAAGGCCCTGACTGGAGCCCCCCCCCCCTCCCACTGTAGTGACTGATCTAATTGGAGCCGACACAGACTCCCCAGCTGTGCAGTGCTGCCAAAGAGAGAGAGAGAGAGGAGACAGAGATGTCACGGAGATCTTCATAAATCAATAGTCGGTCAGTTACAGACAATTTTACTTCCTTCTCTCCATCCGTGCATCCACTCCGTCTAACGCAGTCTCATTAGCACCTCAGTGCTAATAGCAAAAACTATTGTTGCTATTTTCTCATGTAAGTCCAGTCAATGGTCTGCATCCACTCTGCTGTTAAACTAGGGTGAGAGACTATGTGGAAAGTATGCCATTGGGGTTTATGAAGCCCACAGCCTCTCCACAAGGCTCAGCAACAGACTCACATTTAGAAATATGACTCAACGAGGGCAGTGCAGGGTGTACATGCAGTAATGTCTTCGACAGTAGCTGGAATTCCTGTGAGAATGTTGTAAAATTCTGTTATTCTAGGCATCGAGTATCTTTACTACTTTACTCTGTTTTTCATCCTGGCTGGAAACGATTGAGACGCTCTTGTGTTGAGCAGACGGTGTTAATTACTCAAGTATGAATTATTCAGCCTCTGAACGATCCAGTGAAATATAAATGCCAACAGTCAATAGTTGCCAACACTCGACGACACTTTGGACTCCCTGTGGGGGGATTTAAGAGCCAGTGATGGGTTGCATCTTATACGCCAGACCACAAAAGTGAGTTAAATCCTCAGCCGGCGCGCTGAATCGGCACAAGCTCCATGTCACCCTCAACCAATGCGTCATGGTGTTGATTGACTATTGAACCCCCCCAAAAAAATTAAAGCTATTCTAGAAGTAAACCTATAAAAGTGTATAAATATATATAGATTTTTATTTACACTATCTAAATGTGTTGTTGTCTTGTCAATCCCACCGAGGTTCTGGTTGTCTGTAAATGTAAAGTATAAACAAACATTTACTGTACACATCCCCTCAACCCTGCTGGTAATGTCTTGGAACTCTGACTGAGAGCTGTCTCTGCTACAATGATATATATATATATATAATGGGTTACATGATCTTGTCACCAATCCCTATTACTGTCTTGTTGTGTGACGTTGAATGACTGAGATGCATGCACGCCATCTTGTGGTGAGAAGTTTAAAGTGCATTTTATCAACTCACCTTTCTCTGGATTTATCATGAAAAGCATGACTCCAGTTAACTGCAACGGTTATTTTAGGTTTATGTCATTCCACAAATATGATCACACCAATTCAAGCAGCACTCAAAAAGCTGCACAGATCCCAATAATTCACAATGAAGAAGAACGAGACTTTAAGGAACAGCTGTAACGTCTGCAGCCGCAGAGAAAATTAAGCACGTAATGAAGAATAACTAAAAAAAACAAGCAAAACCGTTGTTACAAACAAAACCAATAGTTGCTTGTATATTATAAAAGAAATGTAAAGAAATATTCTCTTACAAAGTTGTTAGATACAATATCATAATACAATACATAAAGAAACACAAATAAGGCACCAAACTATGTGAGTTGCATTTAGTGATTATAAAGCTTTGAGAAGCTTTACATTGATTCAAGCATGAGTGGTATATGTAAAAGCGTAATCAAATTGGGAAAACTAAATGTACGTATTTGGTGTATGGCTACCTTTGTAATGATCACTCAAACACTCAAAATATGATATGATCTTTGCAGAAGATGGTAACATTGCTAACCTTAGCTGAGCCTAATGCTTCAGAGCTGGAGGGCGAAAACACACCTGGGACCAGAGGTGAAAATCAGGCCGTAAGTCATCACAGTAACG
The DNA here is from genome assembly GCA_036023855.1 of Gadopsis marmoratus. Lineage (NCBI taxonomy): Eukaryota > Metazoa > Chordata > Actinopteri > Centrarchiformes > Percichthyidae > Gadopsis > Gadopsis marmoratus. The sequence continues at coordinate 19,963 of JAVQJF010123087.1, read as the reverse complement.
GACCCTTTTTTCCGAAAATACAATCCAGGATTTCGCTGATGTTTAATTTACAAATAAACATGAATGTAACACTGTCTCTCTTTCGCTTTTATCCGGAGGTTTTTCTTTAAACAAACATGCAACTGTGTGAGAGTGTACATGTGCAAACACAGATCTGTACTTTGGAGTGAGAAGTGTGTGTGTCAGTATACCAGAGCTGTTTGGAATGGCACTGTCTTTGTCTTTATTTGTGCTGCTTTTGGACTTTCAGCTGGGCTACGGAGGTAATATATGTTTCATCTTTACGACGCTCATAAATGGTTTCTCCCTGACTTGAGGTTTACTTCAGTTGTGCAGTCTTACTTTTGGAATGCAGCCAGTGCATGTGACGGGTAGAGGATCGTCTTTATTCACTTTATTTCTCTAGACTTTTGCGTATTTGCTGTTGAAATCCTATGAAACAAAGACAGTCGCGGTGTGTGTGACCTATATTTTCCTTTTTGCTCACTCTAACCCCAGCTCCAGCTCCAGCTCCAGGCCCGGTGTTCCTGTCCAGTCGGGCAGCTGACACCGTCTTGCAGAGACACAAACGCTATAACACTGGTGTGTTTGAGGAGTGGCTGCAGGGCAACTTGGAGAGAGAGTGTATAGAGGAAGTGTGTGACCTGGAAGAGGCCAGAGAGATCTTTGAGAATGATGAAAAGACAGTGGGTATTTATTTAATTGGACTTTCTTTAATAAGTATTCTGTTTTTTTCTGGCTTCATCAGAGTCTCTACTCTGTATTGTAGATGGAGTTCTGGGCGGGATATGTAGGTAAGAATGTTTCTTAATAACAGATTTCTCCCAACGCAAACAGACAATGGTAGAAATGTTCTCCTTAGAATATGAGCCTTCATTGTATTCATTGTAAAGGGAAGTGTAGTCGTCGCTGAATTTATTCTCCAGACATGCTTTTATGGAAAGGATGTTTCACTTTCTCCTTTTTTCCCCTGAGTAAACATTGCTTTATAAAAGGTATAATACAAAATGTCATTAGATGACTGTGTGCTCAGCTACTGTGTCTGGATTTCCTCAGATGGCAAACAGTGTAAATCAAGCCCATGTCTGAACCAGGGGTCATGCCAAGACCACCTTGGCTACTACACCTGCTCATGTACATCTGGCTTCACTGGCCCGATCTGTGAGATTGGTAAGTGAAAGTCCTGTGGCTTGATTTTAAAAATGCGATCAAAAGAAATTAGATTTTTATGCTACATGATCCAAAATGTCTGAGAATATGAGATCAGATCTGATCAGATCTCAGTCTCAAAGGATAAACAGCCAGATGCCTCTTTTTCCCCTCTTCTTTCTAAATCAAATCAATGGCTCGCATCCAGACTCACGCTGGTTTTAGGTCCCAAAATTAGATTGTCTTTTTGCGATATTCTAAAAACAGCAGCTAATGTGCCCTCTCTGTGAGTAGTTACTGCATTTACCTGAGTAGGTGTCCTTAAAGGGTACATTCACAATGTTTCAAGTCTGTCTTTGAAACAAGTTTTGCTTTTTTCCTCCTGTTCATTAAGAGATCTCTTCTCTCTAATGTGCTTCCCATGTAAGTGATGGGGGACAAAAGTCCCATCCCTCATCCTGTGCAATAAAACATTCGAAAGTTAATATTTCTGAAGTTAATATGAAGCTTCAGAGTTAGTCTAATCAAGTGGATATCTTCCAAAGTTACAGCCTTTTTAGTGCGAGATTTCCTCCTTGTGTTCGTGTTAATAAAGGCTGTAACTCTGGCCTCATTTTAGCTTCAGATAACATTTTTTGCACAGAATGTGGACTGTGGATTTTGTCCCCCATCATATCTACTGTAAGCTCATTAGGAAGGTATCTTTCAATGTCCAGTATGAATATGAGGAATGATTGCAGCAAGCAAAACCTGTTTCAATTGTTTTAAGAGAAAAATGGTGAACCTATAATCATTTAATACAGGACAGGAAGCACAATACATGTTTGACACTTGGAAAAAACAAAACACACAGGAGCTTATACTGTGTGGTAACAACATGGCATTGTATAAATGTAGTACGATTATGGGTTTCAATTTATGTGATTTCTTTTTGTTCGGTTATAGCAAAAAGGTGCGATGTGAACAACGGAGGCTGCATGCACTTCTGTGAGTCGATGGGAACCATTGGTGCAAAGTGCTCCTGTGCAACAGGATACAGGCTGACGCAGGATGGGGTTAACTGTGAACCAGAAGGTATAGCTTCATTCTAAAAACATTCTCTGCTAAATATCATGATATTGACTCTTAATTCCACAACGTGACTCCTCTTTCCTCACATCACCAGCTGAATTTCCCTGCGGCAGAACCGCCCTGACAGCGGTAAGTACAGTAGCCAGAAGGTCTCTGCTCGACCATGAGTCTGCAAACCTGCAGAACACCACCTCACTGACCAGCATCAGCACCACCACATCCCCTCCCAACTCAACTCCAGCCAGTACCACTGCGTCTTTTCCCGACGAATACGACTATGTAGATATCCAATCCACCCTGTGGGATGCTGAGGTCCCCAGTGAGGAACCGCCTAGGCCTTTTAAACGCATTGTAGGTGGCGAGGTGGTGCTTCCAGGAGAGATTCCATGGCAGGTATGGAAGTAAAAGTATTTGATGCAGTGGCTTTATTACAGGAAATGCATGAGGGAAAAGAAACCAGCAGCTGCAGTATGTTCACTTTCTTGTAGCCACTCACAGCTCTTTTCTTCAGGTAGCCTTGATGGCGCGTCCCAGCGGTCAGATATTCTGTGGGGGCTCCATTCTCAGCGAGCGCTGGGTTATCACTGCTGCTCATTGCCTGGTGGAGGAACAGAATTCCTTCTTCATCAGAGTGGGTAAGACTCACTGCCAGCGACTAGTTTCTGCTAAAGCATGATGGATTAGCTCTGTGTGAAGTAGAGCTTAAACGTTTAGTCGATTCTTTGATTTGTCGATTAATTAGTCTACTATTTTGATAATTGAGTGTTTGAGCTGAGCAGAAAAGACGAAAACTACCTGGTTCAGCTTCTCAGTTGTGAGGATTCGCTGCTTTTCTTTGAGTTATGTGATGATAAACTGATTATGTTTGGGTATAGAGGAAATCTATGCAGGGATTCAGTGACATCTGTACCGACATCTGTACCTGCAGGGGCGCGTAACATCTACATCAACAAGGGCACAGAGCAGAATCGCGACGTGTTGGAGCAGCACATGCACCCACGCTACAATGCCAATGTAAGCTTGTACAACCACGACATTGCCCTGCTGTACCTCACAAGCCCTCTCACCTTCTCTGCAACAGTCCGACCTGTCTGCATAGGGCCCAAGGCTTTCACTGAGGCCCTAGTGAAGGAGTCTTCCCCGGCTACAGTCAGCGGCTGGGGTCGAACACGCTACCTTGGATCAACGGCCAACACTTTGCTGAAAGTCGAGGTTCCCTTCACAGATCGGACGGAGTGTAAGCACAGCAGCAGTGCCAGGATCACTCCTTTCATGTTTTGTGCAGGATACTATAATGAGGCCAAAGATGCCTGTCAGGGGGACAGCGGAGGTCCTCACACAAACAGTATTCATAACACGTGGTTCCTGACTGGCATTGTGAGCTGGGGGGAAGAATGTGCAAAAGAAGGGAAATATGGTGTGTACACCCGTGTGTCTCTGTACTACCACTGGATAAACCATGTTATGGGATTAACTAAACACGGGGTAGCATTTGATGTGGAAAACCCTTAAATGTGAAGATTATTGATTTTAAAAATAGAACAGGTCTGCATGTGTTGCACATCAAATAATTAAAAATATGTTGTGCAACTTCACGTGATATTTTAAAGAAATGCACGAGTCTTTGAATTGTGTGTTAAAGGAATCTGATGGTGAAACACTAGCTTCAACAAACAACTAGCTTCTACCATACTAATTAACTACAGAAGCAGTCTGTTATAAAGCGACATATCTGTATGTTAATAAAGTTTCTAAAATATTCATGATTTAGAACGTCCTTTTATACTTGTAACAAACACATAACATAGTAGTGTTAGTGCGGTTCTTTGCAAATCCAGGCTTCAAATTATATTATGTAAAATTCACATAACAGTCTGCACAATTTTATTATAGAAGTTGGCCTCCAATAAAACAAGAATATTGAAAAAGCAGCCTTAGTTTTAAGCCAAAACATAACCATCATTGCAATAAATACTTTATTTGATTATTCTTTTTACAGAACTGAAGCTGTACAAAAAGAAGCCAGTTTAGAACACTACAAACCTGCTCATTGTTCAGTTGCCATGCATTTTCATCTTAAAAAGACATTCAGCAATAAGATTTGGCTACTTGGCTCATCAGGATAATATTTCAAGCAGGGTGTTTTTTCTTTTCTTTTCCAACCTGGAAAATCTGTGCAAAGTCTGCCGCATTTTGGATTAAAACAAAGAAACCTTCTGATTTTGTCATATAAACGCAAAAGAAATAAAATGGGGTCCTGATGTGCAGTCGAGCATAGCTCCTATAAATATATGAGGACGTAATTTCTTTCGGGGCTGCACAGATACCTCACAATATGAAGGAACATCATGACAGCAACATGTGCAGTGGCCCCTGCTGCTTTCTAGATTCATTTCCATATCAAAGGCAGCCCTCCGACTGGGGCCTCGATTTGATGTGGTAAATTCATATAAGTCTGCAATCAATATTTAATTAAGCGTTCGACACAGAGGGTATATTTCATGTTGGCTGTATGATCCCTTTTATTAGGGAACCCGAGATTAACTGAGCTGTAATGGTGATGAGGGGCACACAGAGCATAATCTCTCTCCCCCCCTCACTCTGTTTCTTTTGGTCTGCCTCACTCGCCCTTCCCTGCGCTGTGACTGACAGTCGGCTCCCAAAACATCCTGCGTCTACAGCGCGCACTGAGGAATACGTCGGCATCAATCTTCCTCGTGCCTACCCGTGTCTTACATTAACATCGCTGACACGTCAACTGCTGTCTGCACGCAGGTATGTCTCCCCGGCCTCCCTAACACATCATACATTCGAGAATGAACAAAGGAAAAACAGCATGAATAAGAGGGAATACACAGTAAGAGAGGTAAAGCGGCAAGCAAAGCACACATTCAGTAGACAATATGTGGAGTTTTGTCTCCACCTTATTAAAGTGCCTGTTGAATATTTGTGAGGTCAGGTTGAAGCAATAACAGAGTATTTGATTTTGCAAACAGTACATAGAAGAGACTCCAAAAGAGCAAGACTAAAAAAGGCATTATGGCATGGCACATTTTGGCATTTTAACTCCTAGACTTGTACACAAGAATGGTGCCTTAAGGACATGTAAGAAAAATACAATGACGTAGTTCAATGGAAAATGTCAACTGACTTACACAAAGATGAAACACTGAGGTACAATAAATGTTAAAAATGAGACCGGTTCTGTACAAAACTCTGCTTTAAGAAATGTTTTAGGCAAATCCTGGGCTACCATCCATCCCAGCACACACCGAGACAAACGGGAACACACACTCGGAGATAGTATGATCTCAAGTACTGGCTGGAATGAAGAAGGGTTGAAAAATGTCCACAGATTGTAAAATGGTTCGATGATGCAGCGGCAACTTCACATCCCAACTGTTTGTGCGTGTGTGTATTGCAAATGGAGTGGCAGAAGGATAAGATACTCATCACCAATCAGGACCCGGGGATGGCTGTTGATTGTCCAAGAGGACTAAGCAGTTCCTGAGCCTTTGCGCTGGTGCATCAGCACACCTTCACTATCAGAACAACACTGACCCAGGAGATCGTCAGTCAAAACCTGGAAGAAAATCAGGTCTGTAGATTCCCACGTTATACACTTTTTAATGACTGAATTGTGCTGAAGAAAGCAGACCAGGGAGGAAGGTGGCTGACCACTTATGAGGCTGCTATGGCTCTGTCTGTTCCTTCTGTCTGTTCACCATCCACAGGTAAATGTTAGATTCATATTCTGTGCTTTCTTCTCTACGGGGAGCTGAGCTTTCTCGCCTTCAGGTTCCCTGGGTCTACAAGAAAATATACAGACTTTAAAAAAAGAAAATCAAAGCAAAGAACTGGCTCAACATTATATTGTCATCTTCAAAGCCCCATGTCTTTTATTTACCCCCTAGTCTGGAGGAGTGTCCTCGCCCGCTGTCTCCTATAATCATGTGCAGGCTGGCTGCTGCTATGAAGCCCTCCTGTCGGCGACTCAGATTTTTCACCAGCCTGAAGGTTGAAGAAAAGTCGGGAAAGAGTGGAGATGAGAGAAGGAGGAGAAATTAGAGGAATAAACATTGTTACCAGGTTTAGTTTTACATTTAGCTAAGCACTTTTTCAGTGTCTTACTCAAAAATCACACCTCAAATGGCTACTTTTTAACATATATTGTAGCCTCTCACATACGGGACAGTTTGGCTGACCACTAAGCCACCCCTGACCGACTGGTTTACCTCACATCATGTGTTTTGACTGGCTGAAAACTCACCAACGTCCCTTGTTGTCTTCACACTGCAGTTGGATGACATCTCCACATTTGACGGTGATGCTGTCCGGTCCATTTTGAAGACAGTCAGCCAAAGCCATGTACCTGCCTGCAGACTAACACAGAAGGGAAACAGTCAAGAACAAAAGTAAGTAAATATTTTGTTGTATAGATGAGATTTGATGTGGAACTTTTCAAAGCAAGAGTTACTAAGTGCTTTATAATACAGGCTATTAAGCACATGATGTCAAACAGGCAGGCACAAGAACCACAAAAAAACAAAACGCAACAACAAGGTTTAGATAGAAAGACAGCTGTTTCTTCAGTTAAACTTAGTTTGCTGGCTTGAGAGATGTAATGGTACACAACATCTCAGATATATACATTAGATAGGGGCCCTGTAGAGTACCTGATAGGTAGTCAGAGTGGAAAACATATGGGAGACGTTTTCCCCCAAAGGCTTTGTGGCAGAAAACCTTTAGGTAGTCAGGTAATGTGGTATAAAGAGCAACAAAGTCCATGTCATGAGGAGGTTAGGATGGATGAGTGGGTCAAACACCAGACATTTACCCAGCAGACTGCTGTTTGAGTCCCATGTGAAACCAAGCCGTTTTGATGCCTAAAATACGTTAGAAAGGCTTTCTGTCAGAGAGGCTTTGAGGCAAACTTTGACACAAAGGTCTAAAAAAGCAGAGGGTCTTGTTGTTTATGATGTATTGTATCTAATGTGACTGTATTTGGCCTCACCAGTTGCACCAAAACCACCTCCTCTGTGTCAGATGGGTGGAGGACGTCCCGACCTCCAGGCCACTCCTCCAGACCCTCGCAGATGTCTACCGAGTGATGAGCGCCGGGCCAACCTGGGACACACACATTACTTAGGCTGTTACAGGTACTGATGAATGCATTTACCCAAACACTACACCTTAAAGGCGCCATGTAGATACTTAGTAGTAGTAACTATATTGAGATTATAAAGACCCCTTGTCACTTACTGGGAAATTAACAAGAACGTAGAATCAAAAGCTAATCTCAGTAGTTGGACCTTTTCCCCCCAAATTCCTCGATGTACCTGGTTCTTCAGGTCAAAGTATACCTGAACTGCTGAGGGGGGGAAAGTCATATCTACATCAGTTAGAAATTATGGAGACAATGTGTGATTTAGTTACTAAGTATCTACTTGATTTTGGCATAAGTGTGTGTGGACAAAGATTTTCTCACTCCTGCGGTTGTGCTGGTGTTTAGGGGAGTGAGGCTGGGGGTCTGGACTGCTCCTCCCTGACTCCGTGTCCTCTGAGCTCACCGACACCCTCTGCTGCTTGCTGGGGGAACAACACAAAACAGCACACATCACCAAACGCTGAACACAGTCAGCCACCGTCAGGATAGATGTTCTCAGCCACACGATCTAGGGTCAGCTCTCACTTCCTGAATCTGATGGCCCCAGATCAGTGTCAAGGAACAACTCTGTCCTGTTGTTTCTCATACAGCCATGACCCTTCAGGTACCAGCCAGACAGCAAGACAGAACACAGAGCAGCCATGTGCAAGCTTCTCTGTAAAAGTGCAAAGTAGGACTCCAAGACCACTGACACGGCGTTCACACAGGGAAGATCTGGTCTCGATTTATCAAGATCCAAATTTAGGGATTTGGTCACTCCATTATTAGATGCTGAGTAAGGATGTTTCTGGATACAAATTCTACAGTAGCTTTATTAGATCTCAAAAAAACGAGCCCCATCTTAAAATAATAGTTGTCATGAGGAAATTAAGAAAGATCATGGAATGAAACCAAAACTCTTCTCGTTGTTTACACTTTGCATTACATGCAGAATAGCAAGTCTGAGATGCAGAAATAAGAGCAATTGTTTTTAGGTACCATGTTAGAAATGTCATGGAGGAGCTGCTAAGACACAGGCCTCTGAACGTGGCATGGGAGTGTGTGGTGGGGGGGGGGTCAGTTATGAACCAGAATGGAGGCTACAAAAAGGGGGGTGCAGGTGACGATCAGTATGCAAACACAGCGGCCCTGGGTTTTTGATCCCCAAGCTGGGCCAGGTGGGTCATGCCAGGGCGAGGCGAGGTTAGTCAGGCTGCGCCAGGCTGAGTTTACCACTGAGCGTTAGGGCAGGTCAGTGGCGCTGGGAGCGGTGGCGGGGGCGTGGCCGGGGCCGTTGCCGGGGGCTTCGGGGACGGGGGCTCCGGGAACGCAGGCACAGAAACACATCCGCCGACAGCGAGACAAAGTCCAGCCCCGGCAGACAGCCCCTGGGAACCCCTCTGGACGGCCGCATGCCCCTGCAGGTGGGGGATGGGAGGAGTGGGGATAGGCAACCAGACAGCAGTGGACAGAGTGGGGTCTGCGCCCGTTCTCTCACACAAAGCCTCTACCAGGCCAACGTGAAATGATACCGTCACATTCACTCAAGCTGTGATCAGATGTGAAAACTCTGCAGATGCAGATAATAGTGCTGTGATTGCATGTGTTTTGCGTATGCCTGTGTGTCTGTATGTTTGTGCAACTATAGCCTACAGTCATGCGCTTAACACACCACTGTAAATACTGTATCTGAACAACCACAGGCACTGACCTCTCCGAGAGTGGTGGAGAAAGCTGCATGTGTCCAACCATTTGGCCATGTTGGTACGCTTCATCTGGAAGCAAAGGATGTAATGTGAAGAAGGAGGAATTTTATTTTCATGAAGGCTTAATTTCAATAAAGACTATCTGTCTACAAAGCACAAACCTTCACTTGCAATTTCAGAGCTTTCAACCACATCTCATGCTCTAAGAAGAAGCAGTTCAAAGCTCTGAAGTTATTAAGTGGACCTTTGCACTTAGATTTTCTGCCCTGTATATCTTTACTTGTTCTCAGACCTCTGAGCAGCTTCTGCTGGTTTGTCAGGATTCTGCGAAGCTCATTGAGCCAGGCCATCTTCACTTCCACTGTTGGAGCCTGAGAGACAGAAACATTGCAACAGACAGTCAGTGGATCATTGTGCATGTCGCTATTTCTTCTGTTAGGCCTGTATTTACAGTTTATACAATTCATTATTCATCTATTAGTGGTCATAGTGTTAAAAATATCAATAACAAATGTCCCAGAGTCCATGGTGACATTTTAAAATATCTTGTTTTGTCTGACCAAGTGCTCCAAACCCAGAGATATTCAGTTTATTGTAAATTAAGAAAGAGAAAACCAGCAAACATTCACAAGTGAGAATATGAAACCTGTATAGTTTGCTTCAAAAATCAATTGATTATCAATATAGTTGCCAATTAATCTGCAGATCGATTGGCAACTATTTTGATAATGAATGCAGCTCTAGTTGAAAGGGTTTAAAATGACAGTAAAAGTAAGAAAAGGTTAAATTATCGGCGAGCTGTTTTTAACGTTATCATTAAACTTCTTTAGTCTCCTTACCTGAACCACATACACTTCCTCCCTGCCACTGTACCAGATCTCAAACTTCTTCACATCTCCCTTGACATTCTCTGTGATCCCCACAGCAGTCATCTGCCAAGAGACATAGACTGTTTACACCGAGAGACAGACACACACACACACACACACACACAGCATTAGCACGAGCCGCACAAACAGCACATCAGACTTATATCATGTCCTGTGTCATGTCACGCATCTGTCCTGTCAGAGCACAAACATTCACACTCACACACCTCCGCTGTTTCACTGTCTCTTCCCCACATCCTCAATAATAAATCAAGAGTAGCAGCTGTTGGTGCGACACCAGATGTGACACCCTCCACACGTCAACACATACGACGAGTACAACAAAAGACGTCTTATAGGAATACACCAGGTTCTGTGGCCAGCCGGGCAACTTACACCAATATCAACTGTGTCTCCAGTATTCTCTCCATTGCGTAGTGCTAAAAACTATGTATAGATCATGTTAGAGATAGTGACACATTATTATTATGTCAGGCACATCACCATCCATGTTCGTATGTCAGCAAAACAAGTCTGAGGTTACGTAGACGTGTCCTTTAGCCACAAAAGTAGTCTAGATAATAATCCTCATGATATTTCAGATCTTATATCTTGCTCACCCTGCTGCCGCACCACCAGACTACAGAGCAGCTTCTTTCCTCAGGCTGTGAATAAATGATGTGGGACATTGCACATACTGGTGTATAGGATATATAAATAACTATTTTATTTTTATTTGTATTTATAGTAAGGTGTGTGTGTAGTATGAAGGGGCTACAACCCTGTGTTGTAAAATGACATTAAATGAATCTAGATATTAATTTTACCAACCTCCTACACAAAACTGACCATCATGGCATCATTTAACATTACCTGGGATTTCCTTGTCATTTTCTCACACTGGAGACCACTAGTCACTCCCTGCCATTTAAAATAATGTACTTTGTACAGTACTGCATGATTACAAAGAAAAAATGACTCATTAAGAACATATGTTCAATTGTGGTATTACAGGTCAAACACATTTTAACCAATGTTTAAGAAAAAAAAGCTAGAATCAAAGCTTTAAATCTCCTTATATGTAACTTGCAGACCTATAGTCATTGTCATTATTTTTGGACACACAGCATCAATTAACGCAAATTTTTTTTTTTGTTTCTTTTTACAGCCAGTTGTATTCCTCTGAGACGCACACAAACCAACCTTGAGACAGTGCTTGAAGCTGTAGGAGGGGGTCTTGTCACAGCCGTCGCCATGCTCCTCCCTCCGCTTGCAGAAGAGCAGCGCTCTCTCGTACAAGAAGAGGTGTCTCTGCATCGGCTTGAAGCGAGCCAGCTCCTTCATGCGCGTGGGACCTTTCTTATGGCTGATCCACACACTGAACGAACCCTGCATCAACACGCGGCCCAGCTCGCAAATGTCGCCCTGCATATAATGGAAAGAAGAATTTCCGTGTAAGCATTTGTGAAATGTTCATTAGAGAACATTTATCTCAAATGAATTAGAGTTCAGGAACCCAGTTCTTATCAAACACCGAACAGATTGGGGTCACCTCATATCCTGTGATGGCTATCTGATGCATGGAGTCATTGACTGATTTGAGCAGGTCCAGCATTGCCGTTAGTGCGCCCTGCAGTTCAGAAGTCCCCTCGCAATCTGTACTGTATTTCAGAAGTTCCTGAACACACACAACAAACGTATTAATACAGTAGTTAAAACTGTCTTATAATAAACAACTAGAAGTAAAGAGGGAAGTCTGAATCAGTTGCTACATTGTCCAGACGCATGTACTGTATGAACGTTTGTATTTAATCGTTTCTGTGGTTGGAGTTAATGTATGCCATCAAACGGGCAAATTTGGGTCTGTTAAATGTTTTTGAATTTTAATGGTACAAATAGGCCTAAGAGGAGAATGAAGTATTAGGAATACACTAAAGATGCAATTTGCTGATGGTAAAAATTTGAACAATATGTTTTAGTTTAATATTTCTTTGATAACTGGGTCCATTTGCTTCTATTGATTTCCATGTGACATGGTACTGGCTTGCTGGCTTGTCTGTGTGTGCATTTAAGGCCAAACCCATGACTTGTGATATGACACCACTCTCTGTCTAACCTTAAGCAGCAGCTGGTATTTGGTGAGGCGTTGGACTGGCTTCAGCAGGTAGGAATCCAGGCCCAGTTTGTGCTCAAGCTTTTTTTGACACTCCTACACAGGGAAGACAAATAAAACCACCATGTGATGTTTTGTCAGTGACGGATCACAGCTTTTTAATTGTCACTGTAAAGCTGAAAGGACAACAGCTGTTCTAACCGAGTGGTATTACACTGTTCAGAACAGTAGATGTACATATTTTCATATGAAACAAATACATAAATATTAAAAGTACTATATCTTTTGTAAATCTATCTTGCATGACACCAAAACAGTAAATGATTCAGACAAAAATTGATGTGTGAAATTGAAATCACGGACCTGAAAGAAGGTGCAGTCTGAGAATTGTCTCCACAGTGCCTCAGAGCGTGGCTTATTCTGACAGTAGCATTCATACATTTGGAAACTCTCTTTCTGGAGAGGCAGGAAAGAGAAATTGTTCAAAGAATTATGCACAAATGATCAAAATATAAAGAAGCTACAGAGCACAAACATTTAAATGATCTCACCCGCTCCAGAAAACAAGCTCCCACGCTTTCAGGAGCCTCCAGGCACCCTTCCAGGTCCTGAAGGAAAACTCTGGATTCCCAGAAAGGTCAAAGGCCAAAAATTAGATCACAAATCTTAACCCATACTCTCCCACACATTAACACAATAACTGGTTGTTAGGTGCTCGCCCCATGTGACCTATCCTTTCCAGTGTTTTGCATGTATGTACAATGTGCAGTTTCCTGTGTGTTGATACGAGCAGCACGTCTCTAGAAGTGTTCAACTACTGTATAGGTTAGGCTCGTTTTAATATGAAACTGACCTTGTTAAAACTCTGAGTTAGGAGTTCTATTTATTTGATTTAAGCAGCACCCTCAGGCCCTCCATGCAATAAAGAACTTTATCTTACCAAATCTTTTTGGTTTAATTTTTCTTCTCTTTCCCCTTGAGAGCTGAGTCGTAACACTCTCTACAGAAACTACTGTAGCTATCAATTAATCTCTCTCAGTACCACAAAGCCATGTCCCTGTAGGATGGTGTATTTGGCTCTAAAGATCAGTCCAGAATAGGTACGAGTAGAAACACCAACACCAAAACACATTTTGTGCATCATTGAGGTCTAAGAAACGTGTCGAGTGCGTTGGCTGTCTCATAACAGCCAATTTTTTCAAAGTATTTTATTTAGTTAACTTTGGCTGTCAACAGACAGAGTAATTAGCAATTGTGCTAAGCTAATTCAGTTAGGTACCAATTTTCAGTTTAAATGCTAAATGGCTACATTTATATAAAGCAGGCTGCTAGTCAGCCATCAGGAGCAATTAGGGGTTCAGTGTCTTGCCCAAGGACACTTTGACATGTGGACAGGAGGAGGTGGGGACTGAAACCCTGACGACCTGCTCTGCCTTCTGAACCACAGCCACCTGCTTAAAGGTCATTAAAACATTTAAGTGTGTTACCTTTACCTGTCACCTTGATCCTAGATGTCACATTGTGTGAAATATTCACACTTCAACGTAAAAGCTGCACATTGATTGGCCACCCAATCAATATATAGCAGTCAGTAAAGATTGAACTCCTTACGACAATGCGTTTTGAATCTTTTGCATACTTAACATACATTTGTGTCTTCGTATTATAAACAGGTCTGTGTGTGATATGCGCCATAAATCACTTGCCTGCTGTGAAAATTGTAGATCTCAGGCATGTTCCCAAAGAGGATGTCTCTCTTGTTGCACAGGATCGGGGGAAGAAGCCCGGACAGAGCTGCGTTGTCCATCTCAGCCCTGTAACCCTGCAATATTTAATCATAGCAACACAATTAAGTACATATATGGTTTATGCATATGCAGTATTACAAATAACACACCTACATGGAAGAATTAACCATAATGGGTGTATTTTTATTTTCGTGTGGCATTGAGAAAGTGTGTTTTCTCACCAGCAGTACTGACAGCAGCTCTTCCACATAGATCCTTTCGGTCTCTATGAGTTCCCTCATCACATGTCTGTGACACAAACATATACACACACACGGCGGGAAGTAGACAGAGAGAGCCAGGGGGCATCATTAGCACTGAACAAAGAGAATCACAGAGTAAAAAGCATCGAGAGCAGTACTGAGGACAGACAGATGTATGGACAGATGCCACCTCCTCCTTACCGCTTCAAGAGCTCTGGGCTGTCCTCTCCCTCCAGACTGTACGCCACACAGCTCCGGCTCTCCTGGTAGTCGTGAATCACCTCTATCTGAACACACCACACATGGACAACACCGACTCTTTAGAGATAGTGTTATTATACCGTATGCAATTATTAGACCAAACAGGAAGAATTAGACAACAGTAATGAGGTAATATGAGAATGTTCACAATTTGAGGTTCAATGCAGTGATTTTCAATAGTGTTTTTCCTTACTTTTCTTGTGTTGGGGCTCTTTCGGGATGCTCTCTTCCCGGGCAGAGAGATGTCGAATGTGAACTTCAAACCATCACCTGTAAAAGCAAAGATCATCAGCAGCAGCACATCAAAGTGTATGAGTGTAAGTCACATACAGTTTATTTCCATATGCTTTGATGCAGCACACTGAAGAGATGGCTCATTTAAGCGCCCACACGAGATCATTATTTTTTTATGTCTGTGTGCAACATGATGTCCTCAAAGGGATTTTGCTTGTCCTGCCTTTGACTTTTTTTTTTTATTCCTCGGTAGCTTTAAAAAAAAAAAAAAACATGAATCAGCTGTGATCAACATTTGAGGTAATCAGTGATAATAGGTTGCCTGCTCTGAAGGTGAGGCCTGGAACCAGTATGTACAGATCTAAAGCAGAGTTTGGCACGGTCCTTTTGATCCTAGAAGCTGAATCCTTCCGTGATAGTCCAAGCTAACCTGAGCCTTGAGCCCTTGCATGTGCCATGTTACATTCATCAGTGGCACGCATGCATGTATCGGATCAAATCAATCAAAGCTAACCACTTTTCCCTTCATCTCTCTTAAATGGCTGGTGTCCCGAGTATCAAAGGGGGCCTCAGAGGGGTTCATAATATCTTTCATTCTCTTTCTTGTTATTACTCATCAATATATCATGCATGTATGAATAAAGACATGAATAGACAGAAAAAAAAGCCTACTTATCATTTTCTTTCACGTACTCAATAATGGAGACACATTCAGTGGCAGAATAGATGCATTAAAAAAAACAAATCACACCAGATAACACATACAGTAGTAATTAGCCACCAGTGTGTGTGGGTAGCTGTGTACAACCACCCTTGAGACACAGATGAAAGGTTCTTTAATGTATATGGACCACATATGGTCCTATAGCAGCTATCCTGACTAATAGAGCAGTCAGTATTTCCCAGTGGGCTGATTAAACCTTCTACTTTTGTTACAGCTTGTTTGTAAAGATGGCCTGCTAACCCCAAAGCCGATTCAGGAACACCTTTGGCATACTCACTGGGACCCTGTGATGTGTTAATGTAACCATGGTGCTTAAAGGAAAGATGCAAGGGGGAGAGGGATTGGAGCCAGGCCATAAGGGCTGGAACAAGACCCCATACTGGGCCTGGGAAACAGGGGAGGGTGGGGAGGGATTTAGTTAATTTGTAGAAGGTCTGCTGTATGTGCTGCAAACTTGGCCAGCTAAGTAAAGATAAATGCTGTGTAATATAATTATATAAATATAATATAATTCTTTCTACAAATATGCACAAATTAGCTTACACAATCTGTATTTCAACAATGATTCTTTCTTTTGTGAATGATTTTGTGTGTGTGCTTGTGTGTACTGTACCATGCTTGGGGGAAAAGAGTGGGGACTTGGAGCGTGGTGGGTTTTCAGGCCTGGGGGCCACCAGTTGGATCGGTCGCACATGTTTGTCAGCCAGCTTCCTTAGACAAGCCTGCCGGTTCTGGATCATCTGCTGCACCGCTGCGTGCTTCTCAAACATTTCCCCTATCTGGGGCTAACAGAGGGGGGAGGGGGGGGCACAGAGGTAGGGTATTCAGATATTGAGAAACATGGAAATGATGGCAACAAGGTCACCCTGCATAACTGACATCTGTAGGTTTATCAAGATCATATGTTAGTCCAAGGTCACAAAAACTGGAGCTTCACAGGTTTTATTGATCCAGTGGGTGATAATCTTGGATGTCTTGAATTCTTTTCACATAAAAAAATCATCGCGGTGACTGACCTGCAGCTGAGGTGTGATGACAGCCTCGTACTCGATGGCCAGGATGTTAGGGCCTGAGCTCAGTGTAGATGGCGCCCCCTCCAGGAACCTCTCAATGTCCCTCAAAGCAGCCTGAGCCCCCTCCTTGGACTGGAACTTATCTACTAGCTGATTTGCCAGCAGATATGCTGCATCATCACACCAAGTTTGGGCCTGAAGGTGAAGAACACATTTGTCACCATAAAGAAGTTTGTGTTTTCTTTTCTGTGCATGTAGACACACATGTCTCAGTACCTGTGCAAGACAAAGCAGCAGCTGGTGTGTTTGCAGAAGACGAGTGTGTTTGGTCTTGAGAGCAGCATTGAGTGTATCACAGTAGTGGCGAAGCTCATTGCAGCGCTGCATAATAAGAGCCATGGCATAGTGGTGACTGGCTGATAGCTGGTGTCCGTGAAGGATGATGATCTGAGCTCGAGCCATCACCTCCTGATGGAGCCAACAAAGACACACAAGAACACATACACATTTTGGACATACTGTGATCACAGTGAGACCTCCAGCCCTCTGGCGCCTCACTATATGTAAAGTATTTGTATTTGTGACAAATCCATCTGGTACACACAGCTTGAAAATACTGTATGTGCTGTTATTGGCAGTCTGATTGGGAAACACTGACCTGTGCATTTGATTCCAGACTGTCCAACCTTTTGAGAGCCTGTTCAGTTTGAGCCAGAGTGTCGACCGATATGGACAGCTCCCTCTCCTGAGCCATCAAATGCCCCAGACACATGTCCATCTAAACATCGAACCCACCATCAGAGATACACAGACTGAACAGAAAGAGAGCACCAGTCTAAAGCCAGCCTGGTGGCTCCTAGAGGCACTACAACCCACATTAAAACTTTACCGTACAGACACAAAAGCATACATACATGGACACGTGACAAATATATGGAATCCTTACCTCCTGAAAGCTTTGCTCATATCTGAGCAGCTGCAGGTACTGGTGGAGTTTCAGATGATGCTTCTCAAAGAAGCCATCAAAGGCCGACTCCATGTCTCTGAGCTGAGCAAGAAGCCTGAAAAAAACAAAAGGGACTTTGCCATCTCATTCATTTCCACTGTGAAGCGCTCTGTTGCGTATTTGAGGCTTACATTTCAATTATAAGAAGATAAATGTAAGAATTGTTTGAGCCAAAGAGGCCAGCTGCTGCTGTGTTTTAGCAATTCATCTAAGAAATGATAAAGTTCAACAGCTGCTTGAAGATGTCTTACCTCTGTACGGTCTCCCAGTCCAGCCTGACATCCCACTGGGAGTCACTGTCCTTCCCAGAGTTCTCCAGGCTCGCAAGAAGATGGCGACCCTCTTTTGACACTGACCTGATTGCATCCTGTCAAACAGTAGAACATTTACATCAGAATTGAGCACCATTCAAAATAGTACTCTATGAAAGACTACTAGATCTTTTTAAAAGAAGGAATCAAAGATTAATATAATTGTGGTACTATTAACAAATGCATGTCAAATGAAAACATTTGAAACCTTACTTTGAGTTTCCTATACTTGTCAGTGTGAGACTCGAGGAGACTCTCGATGGCTTTGCCCTCATCAGGCAGCTCCGTCTCTGCCAGCTCGGTGCCAAAGCCCTGTAGCATCTGTGCAATGTCTTTGACTGTTACAGCAAAACTTTCAATAGCCTGCGGTGGAAGACAAGGACACAGAAACACTGTAATACTGGTGCTTAAATAATGTATGGAACTGTAGGAACTATCTGTGTGTGTGTGGTGAAGGGCGAACAATCTCAGTGTCCTTTATATACAGAGCACGCAGAGTTCAGTATCCAGGGTTTTAGGAAGGACACACAGCACAGCTATTACAAGTGCACGTAAACATCACACTGGACAGGTTTGAAAACTCTGAAGCACTTGTGCAGTTTATATTATTCTGGTAAAAAAAATAATATTGGCTCAGGTCGAACCTCAGAAACTAGCAGATAGTCTTTCAGAATTGATTTGAAGCTTACTGTTCGCAAAACAATCCAGTCACTATGACAATAGTCCAAAGTCCCTCCAAACTCTGAAGTCAGCTGGTTTTCATCGATGTAGCGCAGCAGGTCTGTGACAGAGCTCAGCATCACCACCTAAAGGTGCAAACAAAATCTGAGACCTCACAGACAACACTTTGTACTTTAGGCAAATTTAGGCATGTTTCATTTTTCCTTCAATTTTATATATAAATATATATATATATATATATAGTGTACTTAGTGTACTTCACAGATTAAAGTAATACATATTAGAAACCTCCTAGGATAACGTGCTTCAGTATAATATTTGTTTCAATAGGTAAAAATGAACATCATGTGTTCAACACATGTTCTTGGCTGCGTCCACCACAGAACATTTGACTCATGGAGATCAGGTGTTGTAACAAGAACGAGGTGTACCTTGTTGTGATGTGGGACATGTTTGGTAACTGAGGAGGAGCTGCCTTACTGGCATCTTGAGCATGAAGTCCTCTTGGCTGAAGCGAAAGCCAATATCAGTAACAGTGCGGTGGAAGAAGCTGGTGGGTCGGAGAACCAAGACCAGGTGGAGGTTCCCAGGAAAGGAAGCCTGGAAGAGGGAAAAGAGGTTCACCGTCATGCTGATGATGCTGCGCACCGAGGAGGATTCAGTAAATAAATAACAATGCACACAACAAACATCAGCTTTTCTGACATCTGCACTTTCACACAGTGCAACATAGACGGAACTCCTCCATGCATACTGGCACAGGAAGACATGAGCTGAGAGAAAAGGCATGAACAGGCATTCATCCTCCACATCTGACCGGAGAGACTGCAGGTCTCTACCATTCTCAGGCCATTACTGTCACCGAATGGATTCAGGGTTCAGCCACTACACCATTTGCACACATGGCACATGCTGCTTTTCACCTTCAGGCCGTTTGAGGTGCGACTGTAGGGATTTCTGCTCAGTTTCTGCAGTATTCTCAAAGACACACGGGTCATATTGCTATAGCTGGATATCTAGAGTCAAGCGTTCTGTAGGTGTGGTGAGAGCTGGAAATAGCTACTGTGCCATGCCCTATTGTTAAAAAAATATATAAATGTGATATTGTATCGCCAAGGACTTTCATCATGTGTTTGCATGTGACGCAGCTTCTGACATTCATCCGTCCTGACTGGACCACGCGGCTCGGTAACTCAACCTTCAGCATGACATGCATTAAAAAGCCAGACGTCCGTGTGATTCGGCTTCACAAACGGCCAATCGCATGACGAAGCAGAAGGGCGCGGTGCGCGCGCTGCACCGCAGGGCCCCCCCCCCCCCCCACCCCACTCCCACTGCCGCATCAGCCCGCCCGCCCAAAAACTTCCCCCTAAACTCTTCCGACGGTGAAGATAACTACTCAGCAGCTCTTTACCGGGCTCCGGCGGATCTTCGGTATCCCCCGCCGGTAAAAGCAATCAGCCACGGTGTTAGAAGCCATCTCGGTTCAATGCAAGTTCCCGCCCGTCCGAAGGAAACCGGCGCCCAGCTGAGCGTGTATGCAGCCCCCTGCAGCCGCAGCGCTGCTGCTGCTGCTGCCTCTCAGACGGAGGGTGGCAGCGCTGACTGCAACGTCTCCCTCCCTCCTCATCCTTTCCTCAGCACCCCGCGTCATCACACCATTTTTTTTTTTTTTTTTTTTTTTTTTTT